>DWLR01006346.1:0-10138 GCA_018246295.1 Papilio alexanor hazarajatica
GGTGCTATTTATGTAGCTTGATCACAACCATCATTTTGATAAAATTTTGATTGTTTTCTTTAAGTTTTTATTTATTATCTAAATAACAATGTGCAATAAGCAAATTCAAAATTTTATTTATAATAGTCATATAAAATTTTTGACAAAAACTAAACTAACTTCAAATTTAAAATAAATTTATTTATAAGTCATTAAGCAATTTGTAGCCTCGGTACAAATCCAATTAACTCTAACAAGGCTAATCAAAATTTACCAAGATGTAAAAGCCAAGTGTCGGTATATCGGGCAACGGTATCGGCAGGATTAATAAATTTCAAAATTAAATGGAACCCACTCGCAATTGTCACCTTTCCGTTTTTTTAAACATAAAAACAAACATAAAAAATTGAGAACTTCCTATTTTTTGAAAGTCGGTTAAAAATTAGACATTGTATTCATTGGTAAGAAAAGTATGTTCCATTAACTTTATCGATAAACAATGTTTGTTGTCTTAATCAATGAGTGCTTAGCTTATTACAAATGTACCTTGTGTGGCAGCAGGATTGTCGATTCCTTCAAGATTTCTCTGAGTATTTAAAGTCTCCATAACAATATTTTTGTTAATTTTTTCACAAACTGTCGCTTTATGCTTGCTAATATATCAGCGTATTGGTTTATCGTCAGTCGCTAGTTGTTCACTCGGTTGCTTATCAGCGTGTGTTGATAAATCACAATTATCAGTGCAGCTCGACCACCGACATTGTAATACATTTCGCTTACCATCGACTTCGGTTTCGATATCGTTATGGACATCTTGGATTTTCATATCGTTGAACCGAATTTCGTAGAACTCTTGAATTTGTTTTGAAGTTATGTAATGTTCAAATTTAGCATCTCTGGAGTTATTGGAAAGCTGTCAAAATACCAGCTGAATTTGTTTTATAATATATTGACATATGTTTTATTTGTATCTATCGGGTGAGTGTTAGATAAAAATACTGATGTAAGTAGTGGTTACTTGAATGTGGTGCGTAGGTACTCGTATATATTTAGATTTTCTCTCTTCTTTTTAAATAGATAAACTTTTTAAGCATCCTTCTAAACCCTAATCCTATATCAGAGGTTGGCAACATTCGGTTAAATGTGTCTGGTGCATCCCATACAGCCGAGAAATTTATTTGGTGTTCAATTATTTCTTTAATAAGAAAAAAAAAGGATATTAGCAATAAAACGAAGTACTAATTGTAAACCATTTATATCATTGTATTATTATTATATTATGTTTTCGAACATTATACGAATATAGTAATAACATCCATGTATGAATAAATTATAGTTTCAATAATTTGTAGATTGATCATGTCAAATTGTTCATAACGTTTACTTATTCTTAAATTCAATGTTTTATTTTATCAGAGAATCGGTTTGGCTAGTCCAGTTAAGGTTTACACTTATTGTGTGTTTAATGTGCGATTAAAAGTCTTTGTTTTGCCAATTTTCGTTTCGGAAGACAGGAAAAATGGAAATTTTATAACGATAGACAGACGATTTTGCCTAATTGTGACATAAAGTCGTACGAAAGCGTTATATTTTTATTGTCCTAGTATAGTCGAAAGTGCTCTAGAGCTAAGTTGTGCTACATCCTTCGCAACGATTTAACTTACTTTCTGGATTATATCACAATCGAGAAGCGTCCGAAAAAGCTTTTAAATATTTTTAAAATTTCATTCTGAATATTTACTTCGACATATTATTGAAAACTTAAATGTGAAAGAAAGAATATATAATTTGTTTTATCAAATAATACTTTGACTACATTAATTAATGTAGATACACATACACAAAGATAAATATTGAAGATACATTGTTTAATAATGTTAAATCTTAAATATACGTTTACACAATTTAAAACAAGTGTTATATAGTTACATAAGATAATATTCAACAACGATAAAATTACCATATCAATTCGCGCATAAACATCATCTATGAATGATAGTTTTGATCTTCTAATCCTGAACCGTCTCGAGCCATTTATAATTCAATCCTGCTAGATGACACATTAGATAGAATTGAAAAACCGTACCTAGCAAAAACTTCATACGACGCGCAGTTACACGACTTCTAATATTACATCAAACAACAAAAGCATAGGTTTTCGCATAAATATAACATACTTATTTCTAGCACAAATAATTACTGAGATCAATTCTTAAATCCATGCGTGTCTATGGCTGGTTAGACACGGATGGATGTTCTTAAAAACATGACGGTACTAAATTATGGTGAACCACAAATACGTTAGGTGATCTTTAGAAAAAATACAACTATCATAAAATCTTCCCAAATGGATTGTTAATGATATTTTAAAAATAACATTTACCAATGATTTGGTTTACGTATCAAGCCAGAACCAGCTACTTGTTCACAAGTTTGTTATTTTTTTCAGGCATATTAAAATGTACAATCATGTTATGACCATGTTATCGTGACTTGCGAAGTTTTCAATCAAATATCTAACGTCGGAGTGCTCTTTGCCAACCTACATTAAGCTTCAAAGTGGCTGCGAGGCAGGGGCTGGCTTCGCATTCTCCGTCCAATTCATCGGCGAGGTTGTCGTGCAGTTCCCGAAGAGCCATCAAAGTCGATCGTGCCGAACGTTGGCAATTCATGTCGCCCTCACAAGTAGTGTCAGCTTCGGATAAGAAAACTAAGTCGCAAGTCGTCGGTGCCGCTTCGCCCTGAAATTGATGTACGTTTTGAATTTCAACAAAACCAATTGTACGATTTTTTCATGCAGAAATACTCGTATTAAGTATTTTTGGTTTATCGACATACTTTACATTACTCTCAGATACTACTTTACTAACCTTTGTAGTGAACATCGAATTAAAACTAGGTAATTGTTGATTAATCGGATGTTCATTAATCGGATGGATTTCCATCCATCCTTTCGTTCATTTCATTACTACTATCAGGCCCGATCTAGGCAGAACAAACCTTAAATATCATGTCTTGCACATATGATTGGTGACCGATTAAAATATGATACCATAAAATTGTAAAAAACAAGAACATTACGCATAAGTAGCAAATTTGATGGAGACTGCAGTGGGGAAGGAAGAGCTGTCCTCGGTCACCGGCCAGTAAATCAACACCGCGGCACCTTTGAATAATCTTTGCAAGAACCGGACATGGACCCGTCGAGCCAACTGTAAGAATAGTATTATTAATGTCATAGTTTTTATTGTAACGGTATTTTACGAAAAGTGGTGTATATTTAATTACCGTTTGACATAATCGGTGTACGGTGTCGTCCACTGCCTCCCATATAACCTTCCGAAAGTTGTTCTTCGATTTTGCCATTCAAATAATGACCAGCTCCCTGTTCGTCTTGGAAATCGTCAATTTTATCATCGTCTGCAAGGTAATTGGCTACATCATTGGTAGTTGAAATCGCTTTCTCCTTTTTAACAGCAACCCTCTTCGATTTCGTTTCGTCATTACCGGCTGACAGTTTCATATTTATTGCCTTCTGTGTTTGCAAACTTTGCTTAAATTCTTTTAACGCTTTTCTCATTTTCTCTAAACTGTATGCAGCAGCCAAGCGAGATAGTAATTTTTCCTTCATTTCCTGTTCTTCTTTTGAATCTAGTTTTTCACCAACATTAGAGTAGTGTAAGGCTTCATCCACAATCAGTCCTTCCATGTTTCGTAACTTTTTGTCAATATTGTCTAGTTTAGAATCATTGTCTAATGCAGTGTTTCGTTTGTTGTCATTACGAATTGCAAGAGCTTGAGTGTGATCTATCTGAATTTCTCTTTCGTTACTCGGTTTTGGTTGAATAAAGTTTCTTTTTACGTTTGTGTGTTTACGAAAAGAGTTAACAGGATAGATAACTTCCTTATTGAATGTATCGAAATACTGTTTTCTGAGCCTATCTTGATTTAAATCATTAACAAATGAAACAGATTTCTTGAATCGTTTATCAACTCCAAAATAATCGGACCAGTCTATGGATTTCTTCTTGATGTTTAAAGGTTTTTCAGCTTTCTCGTGTTCGTAATGATGATCATGACTGTGTTCATAGTCGTGATCGTGTACATGACCGTTAGCGTGACCGTGGGTGTGGTCATGATTATGAGCGTGGTCGTGATCATGGTCATGGTCATGGTCGAAGTGATCATGCCCAGAATCATGTTCAATTTTCTTTCCAGATAAACCTGGGTGATGAATTGGATGGCTATACTGTTCATGGCTGTCCTCTTCAACTTGTGTGTCATTGTGCTGATGAGTGTCATTGTGGCTCAATATAGTTAGGTTAGGTGGCTTAATCTCAGGAGAGGTCTCATCGTGATCACTGCTTCTTTTGACGGGACTTTTAATAATTTCAGACTCAGGTTCACCAAAAATTTTAGATAAATCTCTTAAAACTTTCGGATCGGTTCCAATGTTACTTCTAAAAGTTTTTGATTTGTCTCGTTTGCTTTGATCGAGTGCAAACCTTTTCTGTTGGGGATTTGTATAAGGTCCACTGCTACGTTTTGTAACTGGAAAACGTTTTTCAATAGCATCATAAGGATACTGATCTTCATCTAAAATTTCTGATAGCCTGTCATCGTCTAATGGTTGAAAAGCGATTGCATATTCTTCCCGCATGTCATTGTTATCATTGTCGGTTAATTCATATGCGTTGTAATTACGATTAACGTTGTTAACACGATTTTTAATTGCGTCATAATTTAGACGATCTTCTTCTAAGTCAGAACTACGTTTCTTTTTAAATGCAATGGGACCCCAGTTATCAGGGTACCTTTTTTTGACAACTTTTTCCTTGTACAATTTGACTACACCTTGGGGCGCGTCCGTATTATCGGCACGTATATTATTGTTTTGTTTATATTTCGACCACAACTGATTTAAAAGTAACGCATATTCAGCATCATTTTCTGCACGCTCTTGCATTTTATTTTCCTCGTCATTCGGATTCATGAATATGCTCCGAAGTATTTCATTATCAGAGTTCTGGGTCCTTTCACGAAATGCTGACTCTTTTTTTAGTGAATCAGGATAGGTTTTCTTTTTAATTACTTTATACTCGTACGCCCCTTCTGGAGATCGTTGATTGTCATCGTCCAAAAGTTCAAAGATGTATTTTGGAGCAGGATCATCTTCAGTATCTTCAGTATCTAGAACGTAGTCGTTTTCTGTAAATATAATAATGCTGTGCTATGTATTTGTTCTTTAGAAAATTATACATTTCATGAATTTATGTCAATAGGCGAACCTGGATATGCATGTGGCGGCAGGTATTCGTAGATATCCTCGTAGTCAGGTGGTGTCGCTATCGGGCCGTGGCTGCGTCCTCGCTGTCGCCGTTGGAGCGCCTCTAGAGCTCCGCGCAGGGATGAACCTCTGCGATCTCCCTGCTCGCCGTCGACGCTTGCGACCGCGAGCGCGACCATCACCCACGCCCACTTAATTGTCATTACGCTAGCTACAAAAGATTAAATTGCATTAACTAATAGACAAGATGCACATATTAACTATTTACAGCTTTCCACATACTAAGAAAGCAGGTAAATTCAAAGTACAAACGCTTTTCCAATATAAGTTGACATCCATACATTGCTGTTAACAATTTAAAAGACAAAGAAACTATTAAATATTGAAGTATTTGTATGCTTATATTAATGTAATGCATAATGTGTAATATTTATCTGTAACTGCGAGCCTGCGTAAATGTATTTTGTTACGATATCGTCCATCACTGATAAACGTTAGTAATAACACTCGATTACAGGAGCTAGAGGACGGTTCCAGTTGTATCGCTTCGAAAGATTATGTTAGATAATTTTGAGATCGATTTTCCTCATGTTCTAGATTAACTAAGATTTTTATTAATATTATATTTACCCCTGACCTGGTATTTTGCTTATTTATACCAAGGATAAATTAAAAAAAGTCTTAATTACGACATGTTAAACTGAGTTTAGAGTTGTACGTGAATAAATATTCAGCTACAAAAAAGGAATAAAAATATAAGATAAAGTTACGGTAAAATTCTGAAATGAAAGAAAAAGAAAAATAAACAACTTTAACAACCTCCAACAGTAATCAAAAATAATTAACGATGTTCACGAAAGTAAATACTTTGATTCAGTTTATTTGCAAAACTTTTATTGACACAGAATTCAGGAATATGTACATTGCTTTATACTACTTGGTATTGATTGATGATTTTTGAATGAAAATTATAACAATGTTGAAATGTTCAAATGCCATTACTAAAGCTTTACAATTATATGTTCTTTCCAAAGTTGTCGGAGAAATACGTAAGTATTCTATAAGACCCGACGTTAAAAGCACAAGGCGCACTAGATTGCTTCTTAAGCTAAAAGCAAGCGGTACATAATATTAGGTGTTGCCCGCGGCTTCGCACGCGTTCGTTACTTATTTTCCTAGCTAAAAGTTTTTGTAATTTTATTTCGCGACATCTCTTAACAACTCTTAAATTTACTTCTTAGCATTTATAAGAGACGAAATTTTTTACCTTTAGTAAATTTTTTTTTGTTTGTAACAAATAGTATCCTGTACCCTTCCCAATACCTTAGAGAATACACACAAAGTTTTATGATATTCGGTTTAGTATTTTTTACATGAAAGCGTAACAAACAAACTTACATTCACATTTAGAATATTAGAAAGGATATAGATATGTTAAGAACACTATTAATTTCATGTTTTTTCCAATGATGAATAAAAGTCATCGATATCAGTCGTTTAGTACCACGGTTTATTTCTTTTCTGTCTAGAATAAGTATTCGTAGAATATTTTACGACGAAGTGGTTAAATTTTCCATGTTAATTAAAATTCAATGAAACCTCATCCGAGCGACATGGAAATCACAGAAGCAATCACAAATGTTAGACACTATATCCCACCATGGATAGGTGTTTGTATTAAACACAATCGATTAAAATATACTTAGTTCATTTTCATGTTGCATTTATTGTATTTAAATATAGGTCTTTTTAAATAACTTTTGTATTAAAACGTTAAAGCGAGTGCTTTAACTATTGATTCGGCAGTATTTATTATCTCCAGTTTTTTTTTGTAAATGTCGGAATTTTAAAGGCAATTGCAATATAAATTATAATTATGATAATGTGAAAAGAATATGGAGGAAAAAAGACCGTTGTTTCATTTTCTAGCTAAGCTTTTGGTAAAGTTAGAACGTTCTGAGGAAACCGAACACTAAGCGATGAAAAGCGCACTTGACTGCCTCTGAATCGGACAAAAGGCTTTCATTGTGCGCTGAAAGCTGTATTTCACTTTCACTGCGTCATAAATGTGGCGTGAATAGCAAACAGAAAGAGCTTTTTTATTACTTTTAATAGTAATAAAATAGGGTGGAATAGATAATAATAAAAAAATATACATGTATTATATGTGATACACTTTTAGATAATTAAATTCTATAATTATAATCAGTATTACATATTTCATATTTCAAGCCAGCAAATATTTTAATAGAATAGAGCAAGTAGTTTAACTGATACCTACCTTATATAAGTACTACGTAATCAAAATTAGGCTGACATACACTTTGACTGTACTCTATTAGTATTTTGTAGTATTTTATAGTCACGAAACTATCTCGGCCGAACTGAACCATTCAACGCCTGCTGTTACGAGATCCTAGATAATTAAATAATTTAAAAGTAGCATTATTTTGAACTACCAAATTGGTAAGATATCAAACCTGTGTATAAATATATATTTTTTTAATTCAGACTTAATAAAAGAGGTTACGTCATCTCTCCAGATAAATTATTAGTAAATTCTAATTAAGATAATCAAAGCTGTCAGGAGCGTTAGTTAAACTGGATGTATTAATTGTATGTCAGACGCAAACAATTTCGTACAAAACACACACATTTCACAGAATTCATAAGTGGGTTAATTTATTTATGTATTTACAATTTATTATTATGTATTTAAGACTTACGCGGTTTCCTATTGTGAAGTGTTTACGACTTAATCCATGATATGGTGTTGATAAATATTTTTGTAAGCCGGCACAAAAATTTGCTTCATTTGGGAATCGAATTCAGGATTCGTATTGTTACAGTTTGTTATACTGTTACCGCTAAGCGAATGTACGGTATTATTTGTTTTAATTACTAGCTTAATTTTCTCAGCTTTATTTGAAACATAATCAAATTTGCTATAAATTACTTTATTGCAGTCGCTATCCGTTTAGTAAATTATTTCAAAATTTGCCCATGTCAACATGGGCATCGCATTTAAATGCGATTTGAAATAAATGTATTTAAGATAAATTTAAGATTTATTTATAGTATAGTGCACTTGACACAAGCATCGCTTTTATATTTTATATCTATTTTTACCCGATGCAGTTCCATGATATCTTTATTATATCTTGTGAGCTTCCTAGATAGTTCAAGACATGAAAAGCACTTTGGAAAGCTGTATTAACGCGTAGGCGGCTTATAACATTCAAGTTTCTACGAAGTTTAAATTAGTTTTAAGCGACTATTAAACTTAGATAGTATAGATATTAAAGTTTGATCTTTAGTAGAATTTGGCCTCTTTCCTTAGCGCAATTTGCCTTGCTCAATGCCACTTATATTTAGCAAGTTTGTACCTGCTACGGGTCACATTATTTCTTCACATTTTACCTTGCAGACAGACTCAAGGTGCCCGTAATAAAGGGTCAAATCCCGGTTAGGTATCTCATTATACTCTGGTCAGACTTTTTTCTTAAGTAACTTGAAAAGTTGGGACAAGAAAATGGACCGCCGATCGCCGAATTGATCTTGAAATTTGACGTACTTAATGGGGCAAATTGTCTCTGATCTCAGTACCGCATTACATTTAAATACATTGTGGACAATGGCCTGGAATATTTTTTTTCCAATGGTATTGAAAAAATGTCCCTATCTTCATAACACGTGATGAATTCTTTATTAAATTAAAACAAATCATTCATTTTAACGCTTGAACCATTAAATCTGTCTTCACGCGCCCTTACAACTCTCCGACGGTTACACGTATCTAATAATGGCTGAAATAAATCACCCCAAGTCCCTTCTTGGCTTTTAGCTAAGCCACAAAGCTATTATTAAAAGTTATTGCCATATAAAGCGACACATTCACCTCCAGTGCGCTTTGTAATAGGTGTGTAATATGATAAAGTTGGTAACATTGTCTTCATGTTACTATTTAATTAGGGTTAAGTGTAAAGCGCATACAATAAAATCATGACATAATGAAGTACATCAATTTAAATTAACTGCCGTAAACACGGATAAAGTTCTTTTTAAATAGCTAACGCTTGACAAAAATCCTACCTTATGTTAAGTACGATTAAAACGGTACACGCTAGTTTAGCATTAGCCCTTTCATTCTTACTCTCGAAAGAAAATTTCTCATAAATATTGAGCCGGAAACTTGTTACAATCACTTGATGTTTGGACAATTTACGAAGACTGAATTTGTAAGGTTCAAATGCGAAAAAATTGGATATTTTGCAGAACAATTGTTCAAAAGGGGATTTGAAAAAAGTATACAACTTTGTACGGGTTACGGGCACACATCATCTGATTGTAATCCGGATGACTAGCAACTATTACCAATGCATTCATTATTAATACTGTCATTCAAATTTCATTAAAATTCATTACGTCATCTTTAAAATTTAAAGTGTCATTAATAATACCAATGTGACATCAATCATTTGTTATATTGTACACAAATTGTTAAAAACAATAATCAGAATGCAGTTAAGCAAACTCTTCTTCTACTGTTATGGACTTTTGATATAAAAAATATATTAGCATTATCGTTGATAGTATGTTCTACTAAGTAATAGGCATTTCTTTTAATATCGATCACCGCCGCCCTAACGCCGTGGCCGGCGCAAAGCGAGGCTTATGTAGTCTATGTATCAGTCGGTATTATCCACTTAATTTTAGAACTACATCATACATGATAGTAACCGAAGTACAAATAAGTACAGTCGTTTGTGCAGGGATAATACTGAATTTAAAGATGAAAAAGCTTGGTGTGCTCAGTAGATCGAAGCAGTATTTCCAGCCGAACCACCGCCTCCAACTTTATAAAGCGCAAGT
>DWLR01006347.1:0-10136 GCA_018246295.1 Papilio alexanor hazarajatica
GTGGCGAGCCACTGGGATTACGCGCAGGACGTAGGATTGCGCGCCATCATGTCCCTCTGCAAGCAGAGGAGTAGTGAGGTCGCGCTCACCCACGTCCCGTCCGGTGACCGCAACCCACCTAGTGGGTCGCGCCACCCCGGCCCGGGCTTTTGCCTGACTCCCGATGAGGCTCACCCTCGCCTTTCCCTGTACTGATAAAGACGGTACTGAGCTTAGGCTCGCCTCCCTCAAAGACCTTGTTGTGCGAGCCCACAAGTGGGCCCGCTGGATCGGGTCACCCGTAACCAGAGTCACAGGCTCACCTCACCACCCCCGATACCTCTCCGGTGTTTAGTTCGCGGGCTTTCGCCCTACCCCGGCTCCACCTAGCCGGGGCGTTCCTCTATCCACCGCCCGAGGACGCGCCACGTCGGACGTTCACCTCTCCGCCCACTAGGACAACCTAGCAGCAGGTCCGTGGATTGCATTAGTCACCGTAGTTACAATAAGTGCCGTCGAATAAATCTGACGAATGACGCAACTCTGTTAATATGACTATAACTAATTTTGAAACACGTTGACTACAAAATCTGGATGCGTCAACCCACCCTAAGCCTTCCTATGCCTATACCTACATATAATTCTTCAGACAGGTGTGAACGGGCTTTTAAGACTTAGCTTGGTTTCACCAGCCATCTTCGCTCATATTTTCTAAACTAACCAGGATCGTATATTTACCGACTTTTACTTATATTCTTATTAGTTACTAGCTGATGCCCGCGACTTCGTCCGCATGGAATTCAATATTGATGTATCTATACGTAAACATATACATATATCTGGGTGAAAAACGTTCCGCGGAAACCGTACATTTTTCCAGGAAAAAAGCCTAAGTGATGTTCCAGACTATAATCTATCTCTGTGCCAAATTTTGTTCAGATCTGTTCAGATGATGTGGAGTTACGTGGTGACAAACGTCCATCCAAACATTCGCATTTACAATATAATGATATTTTTACCCTCCGTAATTCTTCCTCATTAATTATCCTATATCCATCCCAGTACCTTAATGAAAATATGTGTACAAAGTTTGATGATGATCGGTTAAATAGGTATTGCGAACATATAACTTATAACCCTTCAACCCTTTTTTTCGCAATGAAATGTAGCATATTTCATTTCCTACTTAACTAACTTATATATTCAGTTCTTTCTTAAATTAAGTAATACCGAGCCTAAATAAATAAAATAAATAACCATTTTATTGCCAGAAAAAAAAAACAACCTAACAAAGTGCATAACAAAAAAGAAACAGTTATCTTGAATTACGCCCATTTTTGCCGTCGACTAATAGATTTAAGGTGCCCGTAAAGAAATTTAAGTTTCAGTTTAATCACTACCAAAATGTCACCTAAAATATTAGGACGCCCTTAAAAGATATGGACTCGATATTATACAGTTGATTAAATAACTAATCAAATTTTAATTAAATCGCCACATACTTTGTAACCGCTTTATACTAACCGTAATAAACACGCATCCCGTACAACCAAAGCGCCCAGCCTAAGTAGGAGCATGGTCAGCCCATTTGACAATATAGATCGAAGGTCAAGTTATATTGGCAATCTCAAAATGTCTATTTTAACTTTATATTGTCTTTGAACCATTGTCATTTTATAGAATATCATATATAGTAAACTAAAATTTCATCCCAATCAACTAATCGTTTTTAACACTTTATATTGATATAATTTTTTTATATTTGCACCGATTTAGATGATATAAAAACTTAATCTAACGATTGAAGCTAATTACTACACATTGGTGAAAACCGCATCCAAATCGGTTAAGCCGTTTGAGATTAGCCCGAACATTGTAACAAACAGACAAAAAATTTAAAAATCGTTGTTTTGAGTTCTACAGCATTGGTAAATACCCCTTGTAATAGTTTTGCTAATTTATTTTCCATGTACAGACACCGATCAGTTAGGATTTTATTATATGTTTAGATTATATTATTGAGATGTGAAATGCAGTGTTGCCAACATAGGCGATTTGTCACCAATTAGGCTACTAGGGATGGAAATCGAAGACATAAAATTATAAACAGCGACTTGTCGCGTTTTAAACTACTTGAGGGATAAGTTCCTTAAAAAAACCTACCACGCAAAATGTGAAGAGTGTGAGTGGGATCAAAAAGAAAAACCTGACCACTTTCGTTTTATGGGAATACCCTGAAAATAATAAAGTTTAGTGCGTAACCAAAAAATTCAGGATACAGTAAAGTTATAAGTATTCGCTTGGCTGTTAATAACAACAGTAGTTAAATATCTCGCTGAGTCCTGTACATGTTTATCATATTACTTTCTAAAGCACTGTGTTTATCTTTTGAAAAAAGATAGGAGAACAAGGAACATATGTTAAGCAATATTGTGACGAATGAGAATTATTATATTTATTAGTTTACTTGCTGGCAGAAAAGTGTACGTGTCCAGCGAAACTTGCGCCAGCACCAGTACAGTAGTTACGGATGATGTTGACAGCGAAAGTCTTGTGGATACTTTTGACAGTAGTTGAAGCAGAATTATGCTAATGCAACCCGCATTAGCATAATTAATATTTAATTTTCGATACTTACCTTTCTTTGACATTAAGATCTTTATTAATTCATTGCGTAGTTTTGGCGTTTGTGCTTTAAGGCTGCGTCAGCTAAAACTTATTATAAGGCTACTCAAGCTGTGAAAAATGGCGATATCAGGTTCCGAGTTGTTGGCAATTCTGGTTAAATGTTTTAAAAGGGATATTTTTTGTGTGCAACACTGCTTGCCTCCCGTCTTCACTTTAAATAAACGTCATTTAGTGATAATAGGATAACATCGTTTGATTCACTTTGCATTTCATTGTTTCAATTTTAAGTACTCTGTCGAAAAAAATCTTTTGTGATGATTAAACTTGCCACGTGATTTCTAATTTTAAACTTCGATAATCAGACAACGTTTTTTTCAAAATCAAAGAAAATGGTGACGCCAGTTAGGGATACATTTCTTTACTTCGCCTATGGCAGTAACTTGTTGAAGAAAAGGATTCACATTAATAACCCATCTGCAATATTTTTAGGAATTGGGCGACTTGATGTAAGTAACATTAGCAAAAAACGAAATCATTTTCACGGACTTACACATTCGTCACCTGATATACAATAACACTTGTTATATTTTCTTGAAAATCGATTTTCATTTTTAAACTTTGCCTTTGTTAAAGTATCTTTAAATTTTATTCGCAAGCATGTACTCTATAAATAGTGAATGCATTTACAAATGTCATTAAATGCAGAAATAATATGTTTAATATTTTTCTTTTTTACAATTTGATTATGGTGTGATTTGAAAATCTTATTAATTTAATTGAATTAGCATTATACTATAAATTATATTATATACTCAATTATAATAATGATAAACAAGAAACATTTACATTACAAAAGGTTAAGTTATTCAAAATTATGCACTGGTTTTGTAAATGTTTTAATTAAGAAACATTAATAGCCAAGTAATTAGGTGTTCTATTACTGGAAGTCCTACATGATACATACATCTTAAGTGTACCAAAGTCATTTAATTTCTCGTCAAGGCAATTGTCAAGCTCCTTTCTTAAGTATCATTATTTATCTACTTTTACTTACAAACATATTTTTCTAAATATGTTGTGTGTTGCAGGACCACCAACTAGATTTTATAAAATATTCCGACCATTGGAGAGGAGCATCTGCTACAATTGTTCCAACAAAGGGTCACTATGTATGGGGAGCTATTTGGAGATTACATTACAATGACCTCAAAAGTTTAGATTGGTAATTTCTTTTATTTCAAAAAGTATTAAATAAACAAAAATAAGTACTAAGTGACTTTATTATAAAATTCAACTATGTTTTTAGGAAGTGATACATTTATTCCCTTCCCCTCCCTTCCCTAAATATTTCATTTCACAGCTAAAAAAATGACTTAACTTACCATCCTTATGTGATCTAAAAACACTTATATTGAATTTATTTTTACCATTTGATTTTTTTACAATAAATTGTATGTGATAAAGTATTGAACAGAAAAAATTGCTCATTGACCAAGTATCCTACTTAGATCTGAAGTTTTGGAATAAAATGGAAAAAATCAACTGTTTTGTAACTCATGTAAAGTTCATATATTTGGACTTCCGTTTACTTGAAGGGATGGAGACTTTCAATCACAATTTTCTTTATTCTAGGCAAGAAGGTGTGGAAACAAATTGGTATTTCCCAAAGATTGTAAAAGTTGTAACGACCAATGGAACAGACCTTGAATGTCGCACATATCAGCAAACCATAAACCCCCCACTTCGTGCTGAAAGAGAAGAAATCCCGATAGATAGAAGACCATCTATTACTTATTTGAACTGCATATTACATGGTGCTTCTGAATGTAATTTACCTAAAGAATACATAGAAAAATTAAAGAAAATCCCTCATAATGGACAACATGCTTCCCCAAAATTGATAGAGAAATTAGACTTGCCTCCTCCTAATGATGACTAATGTTGAAAAAACATAATTTGTATGTATATAAGATTGAATACTTAAAAAGGTTTATTATGTATTTAATATTCATTGTATATTTGTAATATACCTCCTTTGAGGTAAAAAATATTATCTGTAAAAATAAATAAATTGACAGACAAATTTTTGTGTCATTTTTACATCAAGCCATGATGAAATCCACCATAAAAGAATCTGTTACATCATTGTTTTTCTCATATGGGAGTCACATGTTGACATTGAGAATTGATCTTGACAATATTAGAGCTGAATTTGTTTCCATTGCGCGTTTGGATGTAAGTTACTTGTGTACTTGTGTTAGTTTGATAATATTTTTTGTTTAATAAAAGTGATGTTCAGAATTACAGATTGGATTTCATCAGATATTCAAAGTTTTGGGGTGGGCCTCAGGCCACAGTGGTGCCCACAGCAAACGCTCAGGTCTGGGGTGTGATTTGGAGAGTCAACAGAGATGATATAGAAATTATTGACAAGCAAGTATCATTAAGATAAATTTTCATTCATTTTAACGTTGTAACTATTGTTAAATGATTCTCTTTATTTATAGACAAAAACAAGTTCATCTCAAAAGATATTACATAAAATATACTGAAGTTAACACACCACACATGGGTACATTCGTCTGTCGGGTATATATACAAAAAATTAACCCACTGCCAAGAGGTGACAATGACGACATACCTGTGGAGCGTTGGCCGTCGCGTTCTTATAAAAAAGTAATGATTCTGGGTGCAATTGAACATCACCTGCCGGATCATTACATCAGTAATTTAAAAAAACTGAAACACAATGGCGAAACTGGATGCTTCAGAATGGCCAAACTTTTAAAATTATTTACAAGTAGGGATCCATGCATATGCAGCTTACATGAGCCAATAAGGCCCAAGATTTTGAATATGAAAAAATTGAGATCAAAGAAGTTGAATGTTAAATAATTTGTTTATTATTTTAGTTGTGAATTAAAAACTCATAAAATTGAAAAATCAATTTTTATTCTTGAGATATTTAAAGACCTTGTTCCTTACTCGGTATAAAATATATTTAAACAAGGGGTATTTTTAGGATACATCAATATTCAAAACTATACTTGGCTAATTTCTGTAACTTTTTATTAATATAAATATTAAAATTATTATTAATAGGTACTCGGTTCTCGTTAAATTAAATATAAAAATTATACACTATCTCAATCGTTTGGTGAAATTGTATCTAAATTGAGCATGAAGCACAACGCTACCCCGACACCACCCATCCGATACACGGCCCACCGCGCACACGCAATCACTCCAGGAACACATCATTTGGAAATTATTTTATCAGTCAATCATTTACGAATAACATAATTACTAAGAATGAGGTACGTAACTGCCTTACTAGGTGGAAATCACAATAAATAGTAAATACTGATAAAGATAAGAGCGTAAGTAACAAAAGGTAATTATTGAAGCCCGAAGGGAACGCTGTGTAGAGGCAACGTTGTGCGAGGCGCCCCCCCCCCTCCGCGCCGCGCCTCGCGGCCCCAATCATTATCGTTATCCTTAATTAACAAAAAAAAATAAAACATGTTACATTTTCATAAATTTGAGCAAAAGGCACTATGCAATTTACTTAATTTGGATTTACAACTTTGAAGAACAATTGGAAAATCGAAAAATTCGAAAGTCGCTATAGAGAAACAAACCAACGCAGCGTGCCTTGAGCCCCGAACCGACGCGTCTCGCTCGATACATACACAATCCACGTTCATCAACCTTTGTCAACTGCAGGCTAAAAATTTATATAATTAACTATGACTACAACGCTTGTGAAATATGATTCTGTATATTGACGGAATTTCAACGGGATAAATACAATATTGTTCCAGCACTTGCAACTGCGCGCGGCACGTGAGACGACGTGTGAGAGAATACTTCGCAAACACTGCTCCCAGTGGTGGCGCGGTTCCTCACACGATCATCGAGCCTGCATTCCGTTGAAGGCTGGATTTTGAAGGCACTCGTTTATACCCTTATACGACGATAATAACATTATATTTATAACTACATTAGACCCGGATTCGGTCACGAAGCGGGATCTAATGCTCGGGAGTCGTGTGTATTGCTTTGTAATTTTGGTTGGCTATATTTATGTAATATGTATTATGTAGCTAAATGTTGTATATTTTACATATATGACATGATAAGTTAATTTAAAAATTGCTTTAATATAATTATATAAAACAGCATATAACATTTAAAGTCACTTGGGAGCATAATAAAAATAGCGACGTTCGTTGACGAGACATCTTCGCACTTTAATATCAGTTACGGCGTCGTCTCGTGGCGACACCGTTTCGTCGGCGTACGAGATATATTCCAATATATCTAAATAAGAAAATATATTTAACGACGGTGCAAACAAATGTTCCGCACACCATTACAATGACACTCGATGTATGCGGGTGCTTTGATAATTATTTAATAGTTACATTAAGTAAAGTTAAATCACATGAAATAATAAATAAGATTACAGCTAGTGTAAGTTAGTCGACGCGAGTCCACTGCTCGGTGGTGAGCGCGGCGCCCGCGCCCGGCTGCGGCCGCGCTGCACGATCGTGTTAAAATATGTAACAACAATACAGATGGCGGCAAACTTCTTGAATATTAGACGTCGTCATCAAGTAATACTTTACAAATCCCAGGATTTGTATACTAACATTCCACAATGTTACTGTAATTTTGTGCTTAGATGTTTTCCTGTGTTGTTGTCACAGGAATAATTATTTAAATCGACAATCAGTCAAGGTCATTTGTTCTAGAAGTTCGCCGGTAATTCTAAATTATCTATTGCCTTATAATTGATATAGAACACATTGTTTCAACGTTATTCTTGTAAATCACATACGGTCGAATAGATATTATTACGATCGAATTATTGTTTTCTCATTTATATAATAACATATAATTCAAGTCATTTTAAATTATAATATTATTTTTGTATTCTCTTTATCAGTTCAATTTGGATTAATGTTATATTAATATTTGAATATTGACAATCAACATTTTTATTTAAAAAATCGAAGTCAATCAACGTCAATGAAATGGACAATGAGTATTATAAATATACGAAATGTATTTATGTTGTAAAGCGGAACGAATGGCAAATTCGTACGTCGGATCGTTTCCTTACGAAGCGTACGTAAAAACAACTAATATAATAGACGAATTAGCCACTCGCGTGTAACCGCGCGCGCTGCAACAGAACTTCGATGGTTATATTAAATTTATAACGAGAAATTAATATCAAATAATTTGTACACAATCTTAACGCTAAGAAACTATACACACTTTACACCTTACATTTTAAACTTAACGATAATAGGCTGCGGTCATAAATGACTTTCGATACAACTACTTTACTGAGGTACACTATATAGGATCCACGTCGACACGTATCGACTCCGTCATACAGCTCCGGCGGAAGTATTCTTGTCCCTGATATGGAGGTGAGCCTTCGCAGGCAGGGGGCGCCGCCGTCGCGACCTATCGCATCAACACACTATGACACCGCCGTCCGGTTAAATGCACCTCTTGTGCTTTAAACGTAATAAATGCAGATATAATTTAATAAAAAGCACAAGCGGTATAGAATGTCATCGCGGTCTAAATGGATTCGTTGATTTCAATCGATTGTACACAATGTGTAGCACAACAGTTGTATGTTTATCTGCTTGTGTTCTATATATTATATAATATGTAAAAACAGCAAAACTTATTATTACTATACAAGTTATCATGGAATAAGTCAATAAAATTCTATGTAAATAATACATAGGCTGGTATATATATAAATATAGTATTTATATCGACGGCGGTTTCATACTATGTATTTTGGCAATTTTATTCAAAAATTTGGGTCGTCATGAATTAATTGACATGTTTTGTATAGTTCGATGTCGGTATATTTCGTTGGTGATTATTGTCAAAGTGGTAGAGACGCGCACGCGGCGGCGGCCCATCGCGGGATCGAATCGAGCGTACGAAATAAATAAAACAAGGCGAACAATTCACTAGCTACGCTTAAAACTAGGATTCGAAGAGCGCGGCGCACTGGCTCGCCGGCCTGAGGTAGATAAGAGACGCTGCCGCTCGCAGCGCGGGCACTCCCCGGGACACGAGGCCGCTGACGTCACAGCCCACTGGTATAGTCTTTATGCTAGGCTAAAGCTCGAGGGCAGCTGTGTCGCGGGCGAGAGCCGGGGGACGGGGCGCGGGGCTAGCAGCCCGTGGTGTCGTCGAGCGGGTCGTGCAGCACGCCGTTGGGCCCCTTGTGCGCGCGCGCCGGCTGCAGCGGCTGCGCGGCCGCGTCGTCGTCGCCGCCGCGCGAGTGCAGCGAGGACAGCTCGCGCACCCACGTGGCCAGCCGCCCCGACACACCGAACAGGTTGGACCCCGACCCCGTCGCCACCGCGCCCACGTTCACCTCCGCGCACTCTTGCTCCTCCTCTGCGGTACATACACACGTGTTAGTCATATATATATATATATATATATACGTCAAAATATATAAATTACCCTTCAACCAATAATTTTTGAAAATAAACCGAAAAAATTTACAACATAATGTGATGTTGCCTTTTATGACGCTACATTAAATAATTTTTTGAATATTTTAAGAACTCATACACGTCCAGTATGAGTACGAGCAACGATCTCCTTTCCAGTGCTACATTATTTTTTTTTTATTTTGAAAATGAAATCATAATACAATATTTGCGTTTATAAAATCACGACAAAGCACAATACTAAAAAGTAACTATGAAGGTGATTTTAAATACATATAACTACTATATGTTTTTTTCTCTATTTCTACGAATACTTTCCGTAAATCTCCGAATTAAACCAAAGTGTTTTTTTTATATGCGTATTTGCTACAAGACTAAATACAGCTAAATTCCAGCTATAAAAATGTATAAAATAATTACTATAAGCATCAATTATCTAACCACCAAGTGGAATCTAATATTAAATTATTGAAATCATTAGCGGCAAATTAAAAAGAAATACACCAACTTCCATTATCTACGATGTAAATAGTTGAAAGTATTTGCGTAAGATTTGCGAGCTACATGTTCTTTGGTCACTCAGGAAATGATAACAAAAGGTGCGTCCGTACTAACAGCATGCATGCGCTACTCACGGGCGTCAGCGCGCCGCACACGCCGCCTCTGCGGCCGCGTCGCCACCGGACAATCACAATGTCATATCACTCAATACACAATTCATAGTTCATTTTATAATTAGTTGTTATCATTTACTGAAATGTACCAAAAGTCACACTTTCAAAACTATTATTGCACTATTTTTTGATTACCAATATTATTCCTATTATATCGACTATTTTTATATCTAAGTAAATTGTTACTGTTTCAAAAGGCTATTGTAAATTGAACTTTCATCGACAACAAAGTAAAGTATATCAATAAACGATAGACAACACATTTGCAAATTACCTGTAAAAATAATTTTGTTATGGGAAAATTATTACACATGTTAAGTTATACTGTAGGTGTTTTCTAGAGAATACACTA
>DWLR01006348.1:0-10135 GCA_018246295.1 Papilio alexanor hazarajatica
ATAATTAAAATAAAATCGTTAATAATATTTGATTAAGTGGCAACCCTGCATCTTGAATCGGCACATCTAAACCCCCATCCCTCTAAAAGCGGAGCGTCAAGCGCGACTCTCGTAACCGCTAAGCCGACCTGTGACGTTATCTCACCCCACTTAAGGTTCTCGAATGTTCCTCTCACCCTACTACGATCCACGCAAACATAACTCGACACACACAAAATAATTCATCAAAACATTTTGAACTCTATTACTTAAAGTTACGGTGTGCTAAATTTTTATTATGTGCATAAATTATTTTGCAATAATAATCGAGGGATTCGCTGTTACGTAACGATAGCTTCGATGGTCTTATTAAACCCAATGAAAGAGTTATAACAAAGTTATTTATTTGTAAGTAAAATAATAAAAGTCACGAAATTCATTTGATTAACTGATGCCTAAAAACTGATCTAAACCACAATCTGTTTCATCGATAGTTACAAAGACGCTGTCATGTCTTTTTCAGACAACTGGGCTAGACAGAAATAAGAAAAATACAAACTAGAATAGTTGGTCTGATGGTTTATAATCTTTTCGATGGGTAACATTTTTGTAACAAATTTTACATAGGTATATATACATAACTCAAAAAAGTTTAATCAAAATTACAAACATTTCCAGCGATGAAAATAAGAAAAGAATACGTGGGAAACTGTTGGCTAAAGCTTGTCGCAAATTAATTATGACAGCTAACAAATGCGTGAACTAATCATTGGGCATTATTAAGACGTAGATTATGCGGATACAGCGAGGGAGGAGGACCCAGTCCCCGAGGAACGGAGTCTGTCGGAAATGTTATCATACCGGCGCAGTTGTGCCGTCTTACCACGCTACTAGTTTGCCGTCTCCGAACGAATACTGTCAACTTCATTTTAATTTCTTTGTATACATTCTAATGAGTTTTGTACATGTGTAACTATTTTTATCTTTTTAATTGCATCTGTTTGCAATCGAAATATGTATAAATAAATTTTATCTGCATATTGTTTTGTTGTTTTCAAATTATAAAATTTGTTTTATTTAGTTTTTTTTTTCTTAATAATTTGTAATATTTACCTAAATTTCTTTTTCATTATCTCATAGTTTCCTTATCTAGTTCTTGAGTTTTATCAGACAACGTCAAATCAGTCAACGTTTCAACTTGCCACTTAACAGTTTTACAACATTAAAAAGTTTTACGACAAAAATTGCATATCGCAAAATATTTTTGTTATTAATATTTTGAAGCACTGTCAATACTAGGACTATAGAGCTTATTACCCCACCACAGAAACTACTGCGTGAGGAAGATAAATATTTTAATGAATTCCATTTACGAGCTCCATATTATGAAAGGTTACATTCGAATGACATATTCCCCAAAGAGGATTCTATTTAAAAACCGCATGCTAGACCATTGCTTGACTATACAAAAAGCATAAACGACTGTGAAAATGTGAAATATTCAATAAAATTTGTTTCTTGTTTTAAGGCCGAAAGGTACATATTCGCATGAAACGTTTGACTTTTTAATACTCTGGATGACACTATATGTTGGCGGGAAAAATTGTAAAATGTTGGCAGCGCTGAGCGGCGTGATAAGCGTAGGTATTGGGTGTTAACTAGGGTTGTGGTCGGTTTGACAATTAATATAAATTTATTCATTTAAAAAATTTAAAGACGAATCTCATATGTATTTACGCAGCGTGTATATTTTTTTTATTATGAATAAACTAGCGCTTGATTACCCGATATTAAGTGGTGATGTGGTCGAAATATTGTATGACAGCATAGTCAATCTTTTGAAATACATCTCTTGAAGGTACCACGTCATAATTGTCATACTATGTCTCTATACTTTCCTATTAGTCTTACTAAAGCAAAGTCAAGAAATATTACTTAGCAAATATTACAGATAATGTAATTTAAAATGAACTAGTATTATTTATTTAATGTGTAAGTACATGTAACCATACAAAAAAATCTATTTCATCACTTCACTTTTTTTAAATATATAAACCCTGAAGAACAACCCTATCCTGGCTGCGGTTCAATGGAAAAATTAAAAAAAAATGGAATCCATATTGGCCCCACAAGTTCAATTAACTCGAGAGCCGGGCTTGCGGCTTTACATTGTGACAGTCTGAATTCAACCGTAATTATTTTACCCTTTCGTTTTACACACGAGTTAATTATTCCATTTTTTAATATGTTTCAATAAAAACATTAAATATTTTAAAATTACCTTTAAAACAAATGGAAATTTTTTTGAGTATTTTTTACGAAAAAAAGGTGGCAAAGAACCGGAAGGTTCACCTGGTGCAATAATTGCATTCACCTTATGCGAGTTGTAGATGCGCTGCTTACCTTTATTTTGGGCCGAAGTAGTATAGAGAAGTAGCTACCCACAAAAAATGGCACTGATTATAAACGCGGTTACAAAAATATGAGTGTGTACTCGAGAAAATATTTCGAACGGCCTGATTCGTCTTCATTCAACAGGTTCACTGCAGGTCGTAGGTCCCCCCCATGAATTACCTCAACACAGAGATCGGTCCCTTGACCACATCGTCAGTCCCCCAATATGTACTGGTAGACTCGGGTATATCATACAATTATGTCCAGAAACATCAATGAATGATCAGCAACGTCCTCTAAGCACAGCACAATATATTACGGTAGCCTTGCGTGGCGATTATCCCACAAACCTCCGAAATGTCGACAACAAAAAAAAAATAAGGTTAATTCAACATAAAGATGCAGTTTGCCTTATTAACAAAACTTAATGTGTAATAGGTATTAAAGACTAAAAGAAATGTAATAATGTAAAAACCTACATAGAATTTGAAACCCATAATTAAGCAACTCTTTGCATAAAGGTTTGTTGGTTTGTTGAGATTTTCAACCAAGGAATGTGCTGTCATTTCCGGACACCTGTATAATAAATTTCATATAACTAATAAACTACATTCGAGTCCAGAATATATGAAAGAGTTATTGGAAAAGGGCAGGGAGATGATGAATAATTTTTATTATTATTGCTCATATTGTGCCATCATATTGTCAACAAATGTCATGTCAATGTCATCATAAGTATAATATATTTTGCTTATAATTTGCTTTGCTATCTATACCGATCTATCTACCATCCTTTGCTATCGTTACCATATAGAATTAGATTGATGTACTCGTTGCTTTTAATTCCAATGGGAAGTTCATAAGTTTTTACGGTACATTTTTAAAGAAAGTGCATTAAAGGGTATTTATAATTAATGTAACAGTGTTATAATCGTAAAAATATTTATTATTGTAATAATATAACCTGTACAATTTCAGACCGGTATATTTTTTACTTTAAAAGAATTAATTAAATTATTTACACAAAAATGAATGACAATAAACAAGGAAAGCAAACAAACAAAAGAAATAAAAAGACAAAAGGCAAAGAAACTGAAAAAAAGCCGCACAGTACGCATTTTACAGTAAGCATTTTTTATTTATGGGACTAAAGTTCACATTTTTTTTAAAGTCTATTACAATAAGGAAACAACTACGAAAATCACAATCATACATTTTTAAAGGTGTTAGTAGAACATTTAATGTTATCAAATGTTGAAATAAAATTTAGAAACCATATGTGCAAATCATCTATCATTTTAATATTAATGTGTTAAACGAAAATCCATAAAAATTGACATTCTGAAAGATTGGCAGGAAGATCATCTTTCAAAAAACATATTTATTGTTATTTGCCCTGCCATTTATATGAAAGAACAAGCCTAAAATAACTAAGTATGTATAAAGTTTTAAGTGAAATTTATACACAATGTGTTTACTTTCAGTTTACCAAGTTTTTATGCATTTGTGCCCTATTGGGGGGACTATCAGCATATTATGTCTACAAACTCCTTTCAACACCACCTGAATTACCACAAATAGATATGAATGAGTATTGGGGTCCATATCCAATGGATCTTAAACAAGATTTGTCAATAAGACCTTTCAGAATTGAGTTCTCAGATGTTGTAAGTTTTTTGATTATTAATATTTAAATTTAAAATATCTTTTCAAATGGAAAAAGAAATACTGGTTCGCCTCACCTCACCTCAGCCTATGATCGTCCACTGCTGGACATAGGCCTCCCCTATTGACTACATCATTGGGGGGAAATGTGCCATAATCGCCACGGTTGGCAGGCGGATTGGCGATCGCAGTATGTTCCACCGTACTAAGAAAAGGACACTGCTGCCCGTCCTCCGGTAGTCTTTATGTCCAGACTCAAGACAAACAGACATGTAAATGCACACAAATGTTTGTCTTGGGTGGGAATCGAACCAACGACCTGCGGCGCAGAAGGCAAGTGTCTTGCAGGTCAAATACTGGTTATGATTAATTAAATATTGATAAAAAATTATTAAGAATTAAAGAGATAGCTATATCAGGACTGATGATAAAAGATAAAAATGACTGATAATTACACTGACCATCATTTGAATGCAAGGAATAAACAAACTAAAGATACACAATTACTATGTTTGTTAATCTTTTTAGATTATTGCACCACATTTTATTAATGATGACAATTGGGCTGCAAGTTGGCTCAATCAATCAAATCCCTAGTCTGGGATATGCATAATCCAAAATAGTGCCACACTCTGGTTGCCCTCTACCTCGCTGAAGGGATATATTACTATAAATCAATTTAATATTTATTGTAATTAAATTTAAAACATTTCAGATGGTTAATGACCTTAGAGAGAGACTACTCCACCGCAGGCCTTTTATTCCCCCTCTTGAGAATGCTGGCTTCACATACGGTTTCAATTCAGACTTCCTGACTAGAGTACTGGACTATTGGCAGAATAACTACAACTTTAAAGACAGGGAGCAATTCTTCAATAAGTATAATCATTTCAAGACTAACATCCAAGGCTTGGATATCCACTACATACACGTGAAGCCCAAAGTCACAGATGATGTCAGCGTGAGTGTATTTTAAAGCTCTGTTCATAACAAGTTCTTTTTTTTTATTCTTAGATAAATATGGTATATTTTGCAACAAGTTGTCTTTGAATAATTTTTATTTCTTTGGCATTGCCAACATTCTAAAAATCTACAACTTTACTGGAATGTACAATTTTATTAATAAATTCGAATTTAAATTAACAAACAAAATAAAATATGAAATAACTTGTCCCCTTGGGCGCCTTTTGTGATGGAGAATGAATTGAATATAAAACAAAATATGTTTTTAAAGGAAAAAGAGAAAAAAATCTATTAAAACTTTTCATAGAGGCCAGTTGCTTGCCAATTATCTTGTATAAACAAAGAGTTCATCATCCATCTCGGCCTATGATCGTCAACTACTGGACGTAGGCCTCCGCTATTGATCGCATCTTTGGGGGCAAATGTGCCATAATCGCCACGCTTGGCAAGCGGGTTGGCGATCTCAGAATGTTCCACCATACTAAGAAAAGGACGCTGCTGCCCGTCCTCTGGTGGTCTTTACATCCAGACTCAAGACAAACAAACATGTTCATGCACACAAATGTTTGTCTTGGGTGGGAATCAAAACCATGACTTTAACATTTTCTCATGGACTAATTCTGATGCTTTTGAATCTGCCAGTGGAGGACATAGTGACATAGGACATAGTGATAGTGACAATTGATAGTGATATTGCAACAATAACTTGCATTGATATCAATAGTCCTACAAACTTTAATGATTGTTACAGGTTGTGCCTCTATTAATGATGCATGGCTGGCCGGGTTCGGTTAGGGAGTTCTACGAAATAATCCCAAAGCTTACGACACCCGTTCCCGGATACACCTTTGTATTTGAATTAATAATCCCTAGTATACCCGGATACGGTTTTTCACAAGTGAGTACAATTATTTAAATAAGTTATACACTGTTCCAAATCAAGATAAAACTTTGTGAAAAAACTGCACCCTTTTATGATTAAATTCTGAAATGCTCACAAAAACTAACTTTTTCTCGCATTTCAAGTCTATCTATCTCACAATTTCCATAAAATAACATTTCCGATGTAAATATAAATATAGTGTTTTGATCACCTTTGATAGTAAATTACATTTATTTGTTTGTTTTAAAACTTCATTTGAATACCCTATACATGTATTTCTGTGACTAAAACTGCGTATATTTCTACATAACACACTTTATTCAGGGTGCCGCCCGTCCTGGACTGGGCTCATCCAAGATGGCGGTGATAATGGCCAATCTAATGAAGAGAATCGGCCATGACAAGTACTATATACAAGGAGGTGATGTAGGCCACACGGTGGGATCTGTCATGGCCACCCTCTTCCCAGACAATGTGCTCGGTTTCCATACCAACTTCCCGACTCTCATGTTTAATACATTGGCCAACATTTATGTATTCTTAGGTACTGTTTTTTTTTTATTGCGCCTTTGAATTTGCTTTTAAAAATATAACAAAAAAACAATTTTAAAGTCGTATAACAATAGTTGTTAATTTTTTTTATTGTTTTCTAATTTAGTCTACTCTAGACTTGCACTTAAGAACAAGTCTATTGATAATAAGCCATTCGAATCTCATGCTTTATTTAAATATGTCCTAATTTTATACTTAATTCATTCTTAAAAATTATAAATTAAAAATGTTGTACACAGTTTAGAAAAATAGGCAGACGTCATCTCATCAAATAGTTTGTAGAACACTGTTCTAATCTATAAATGATCACGTATCTATCAAATTATAAAAGGATCTATCAAAACATTGTATTGTCTCCAGGTTCATTCTGGCCGAGCTGGGTCGTGGAGCCGGAGCTGGAGGGCAGAATGTATCCACTGTCGGAGCATGCAGCCAGGATGCTGCAGGAGTCAGGCTACATGCACATACAAGCAACCAAGCCTGATACTATCGGTCGGTTAATTACTTTTGCAGTTGATCTATTGATTCTGATTTGGGGCTAATCGACCCTATTTCGGGTGGGGCTTGGACCATATTTGGAGTGTCTGGATTTGGGGGCTTGGACCCTATTTCGGGGAGACTATTGTGTCCCCACACAACCTGGCCTTCTTGAGTGTAGGTTTCAGCAAGGTAAAAACTATAAACCACACAACATTTCTGCTGTAAATCAGAACAATGAGTCGTTCCCGGAAAATATTGACTAAAATAATGATTACCGAGTTCACTTTAAAATAAGTTATGGAAGAATTCCGATAATTTAAGGGAGATAGATGTCTTGCCACCATTATTCGATGTGCTAAAGTGCAGATTTAATTTTCAAAATGCTGTAATTAATTTGTGAAAGTCTGATTTGGAGTGATAAATCTAAAATCACCAGGTGCGGCGTTGACTGACACGCCGGCCGGTCTCGCGGCCTACATCCTCGAGAAGTTCTCCACCTGGACGAACCCCGACTTCCGCAGAGCTGGCGACGGCAAACTCCTGGAGAAATACTCCCTGACACACCTTCTGGATAATGTGATGGTCTACTGGGTGACAAACAGCATCACGACTTCCGTCCGGGTGTATGCAGAGACCATCAATAAGAAAGAACTTGGATTAAAGTTTGATGAGTAAATGATATTATTGCATACAAACATACATAATATATATTCGTGTTGAAATTATGAAAAAACAAATATTAATAGAATAAATTTGTAATGCGAAAGAGTGGCAGTGTTAGTAGGCCATTTTGAAATCCAGAATCTCTGCTTATCTCTATTCACGTATAAATTACTATTACAGATTACAATCTTGTCAATCAATCCCTTATTATCTATCAGCGAAAACTTTTAAAACTTAAATACAGTATGAACTCTATATAACAACACTTAAAGGAGTGAGCATTTTTCGGCGTTATAGAGAGTGGTCGTTAAATAGAGAGAAATATAAGATATTATTTTACTATTCTATAATATTATGTATTTACTAATATAGTCGACATTTTACACACCAACATTATTATTCATTAAAAATAACACTTATTGCGTATACTCTGTTATTTTCATCTGATGTTTTTGCTGCTCCAATATTATAATATTACTTTGTTATGTTAACTTTATCATACAAAAAAACTCCTTAATCTCTAGTACGTTAGCCAAAGTAAACAGGTCCTAGAAAATAAAACAAAGCAGCAAACAAAAAAACGTACGCCGCTGTAGTTCTTATTAATTTCGGCAACATAGAAAGTACTGCTTAATAATTTGTAACGCAGTATTGTCGTTAAATAGAGTGAGCGTAACGCTATACAGAGTGTATTATTCTATTGAAAACAGGATAAACCAAGCAAAGTCCAGCTATTTCGACGTTTTAGGGAGTTTGTCGTTAAATAGAGTGACGTTATAAAGAGTTTACGCTGTGTATATACAACTTACATAACAATTTTTGCTATGTAAATATTATTTACAGCTTCTTTTGAATGACACTAACTATATTATATATTATTATATTAGTGCACCTGTTATCTGTATAGAATAATTTTAATGATATAATTTCACAGGATACCAACTTTGGTGCCAACTTGGGGCATTAAGTTCAAACACGAGCTAATGTACCATCCGGACTGCATCTTGAAGTTAAAATACAAGAACTACCTGCAGAGCACTGTGGTGGAGGATGGGGGACATTTCGCGGCATTCGAGAACCCCGACATCCTGGCCACAGATATATTCCAAGCGGTGGACACATTTAGACAATTCCATAGTAACGGGTAGGTTATAATTTTTAAATACACTGCACTCACTCGGTCTCCTTTTTTTAAATGACAAAATTCTTTATTCCCATTATTCAGACAGATCATATTTTTATATCTGTATGTCTAAAAAAAATTACATTTGAAACTGTTTCCTTGATTGATGAAAAGATGAAATTAAATACAATATCTTTTTATAGAAAAAAGAAATTACATTTCCTTCTCCTATCCATCCCTTTCCCCGTCAAATCCTCTTTATTTTCCCATCCTTACCTTATTAGAAAAGGGTTGGGAGAAGGAAAAGTACCAATAGGCCTCCAATACCTCACTCCTCGGACGAAACGCATAAAACTTCTATTTCACGCATGTATTCTGTCAGAATATATGTAGTATATATATACATATATATATACATATACATAGAGCAAGCGGTCACCTAAATGACTGCTACCCACAGACATCTGCAACAAGCATTTGCGAGTTGCAGATGCGTTGCCCACCTTTAATAGATAGAGAAGGGGAGAGATAGAAAAGTGAACATTCTCCCTCCCTCATTATCATTATCCATCCCTCTCCTAGCTATCCTCTTCCCCGTCAAATCCTTCTTCCCTTCCCATCCTTTTCTTATTAGAAAAGGGTGGGAAAGGAAAGAGGACTAAAATTAGGCTTCCGGCACCTCACTCCCAATATTACACCAGTTATTTTTTGCTTTAGTTGTAAACAAAGTCATACAAT
The DNA here is from genome assembly GCA_018246295.1 of Papilio alexanor hazarajatica. NCBI lineage: Eukaryota > Metazoa > Arthropoda > Insecta > Lepidoptera > Papilionidae > Papilio > Papilio alexanor. The sequence continues at coordinate 9,441 of DWLR01006348.1, forward strand.
GTTTATTCGTGCATTTTTCTTTTCTTTTATTTTTAATAATCATAAATTTCTCTTCGCAATATTCCATAGAGGTGAATCACGGCCAGTAGAAAACAAAACTAGTTACGAATCAGCGAAAACTATTTACGAGTTTACAGTAAAAGACATAAACGGAAAAGATGTAAAACTTGATAAATACAAGGGCCATGTGCTTATAATTGTAAACGTCGCCTCCGAATGCGGACTGACAGACAAGAATTACAAGCAACTGAATGAATTATATGAAAAATATTCAAAGACAAAGAATTTGAGAATACTCGCGTTCCCGTGCAATCAGTTCGGCGGACAAGAGCCCGGGAGTGGCAAAGATATTTTAGATTTCGTCAAAAATAGAGGGGTCAAGTTCGATTTATTCGAAAAAGTCGAAGTTAACGGCGAAAATGCACATCCATTGTTCAAATACCTCAAAAATGTACAAAGTGGTACGTTTGGAGATTATATAAAGTGGAATTTCAGCAAATTTATCGTCGATAAGAACGGAGTGCCCGTCGAAAGGCTCGGACCAAATGTAAATCCAATAGACATGGAACCTTTATTGGCTAAATATTGGTAAATATTTAGATTTTTATGTTTTTACGTAGTTAAATAAGATTTACTGTTAATATATGCAATTTATTACAAATGGAAAGTCTAATGAATTTATTAATTGAATGACA
>DWLR01006349.1:0-10135 GCA_018246295.1 Papilio alexanor hazarajatica
GTTTCACTCGACGGTGCGCCCGCTCATTGCATCTAGGCAACATGTGTTCGGCCGGCGGAGACGCGAATTGTCGACTTCAAATCCGTCGCCAACACAATTAAATGGCTGTTTATTAAATTTTCCTAAGAACTTTCACCATTTCGTTTCAAAAACATTTTTCTTCTTCCTTCAGCAAAATACAAATTTCAGTTATATTGTTCATGTTGACACGTCCTCATACAGTTCTCGAAGGTTGTAGCGTAACGAGTGCTCGTCTGTCTGCACAGGACATCTGCTCGTCGGCGCACTCCGCGCTGTCCGGCCGCAGGCACTAGCCGCCCCGCGCCGCGCCGCCTCCGCGCAGGGCTCCGCCTCGCGCCGCTCGCCTGCGCTCGGCCTCCGCGGGTCGCGACAAGCGCTCCGAGCTGAGAGCTAGGTACTGGGCGTTGCTGTTTGGTGATCTGCAGCGAGCTGTGAGTACTGCACGCACTAGTTGCAATACATACATACATGCATACAAACACATACATACGAGTAGTAGCATTTTAACCAACTTAAAAAAAGGAGGAGGTCCTCAATTCGATTGTTCATGTTAATGTAATCAATTAAAATTTTTGTTGTTGTTGGAAAGGGGACATTCCATGTCATTGAACCTTGGATTCTGAAGATATACTACTGAAAATTGAGACATTGGTAAACTTAAGACTAGCATTTAGGTTAAATGGAATTATAATGAGATGTACCGTGGCTATAAATGACACAAATATTTATGAATAAAATTATTTTGAAGTCGGTTTTGTTATATGTACTAACGCCTTCTTGTAATTTGGCGATGATAATTTGGCCATTTGTGGGACCCCTTGAGTGTTTTTTTTATATGTTTATAAGTGAATCCACATGCAAGTTTCGGTGATGCGAATTTAAAAGTGAAATGGGCAGTTGCTGTTGCGTGTGGTTAAGATTCGTAAGCTTAGTGGTTAGAAAACAAGGTCTTTACATCACGGGTTTTTGGTTCGATTCTCAATAAAAGTTTTTGTTTTTGTGTTTTGTAATTCATCGCTCTGCTCTTTGGTGATTAAATTGATAACATGACTTACTACGCACATACAAACACGTATTAATTGTTAAAAGTAATACATCCTTTGACACTGATTAAGGGAAGAAGGAAGTATATTCGTAATTTCTTGTTTTGTTAATAGCTTTAGATAATTTAAAAAAAGTGATTTCTACCAATCGTATAAAATTGCATTACTAGAAAATCAGTGTTTTCTTTTTTTAAAATTCTTAACATGTTCTATGTCGAGAAAAAAAACGCAGTTTTTTGAAAAAAAAAAACGGTTTTCGTTTCGTTCTTACAGGCCGTTGGGCAGTGCTGTCAAACTAAATCTCATATTAATTGACCCGCGTGGCCCTCTAGCTTTTCCATATCAAGTTGGTTTTTGGAAAGTTTTAAACAGATTTCTGATTTTTAATAGGCCTAAAGGGAAACTTCACTGACCGTCAGCACTGACCGCGTTAGCAGAGAACGTGTTAACCAAATAACATATTATACAAAGTGGTACAACAGACGTTTTGTGTAATGATACGGTGAGGTGTTTGATGATGAATATTTCAATGTTTTTGAATTGTATTTGAATGAATTTTCGAATGAATAAGTCGAGCGTTCGTCCTTAAAAATTGACTCTCAGGTTGACGTTGTTATTTGGTACTTGCTTCTTCGTTTTCCCTAAATTATAAAGCAATCTTCAGTTGACAGTTTGATTGTATATATAGATATCCAGTTTATAATTAATAAACTCATTCCCTTAAGCGTAGTTTAAAGTGAGCGATAAAAAGTGAATAGAATCCTCTGTTAATCCGTATTGACTTCATTAGAGCCAAGACTTGGGGATAATTAATATAGATGCGTCGTTATCTTATCTGAAAGTACCCCCGATGACATTGCACATGCAATCGCGGCGAGGCGGGGCGGGGGAGCGGGGAAGGAGGCCCCACGGAGCCTCCGCGTCGATACAACGCGTCCTGCGCACTTGTCATCTGTTGCTTTTGCCCACCGATATGCATCAAGTTGCACTTAGATTAAATCCTTTATTTATTTTTTCATTTATGGCAACATCAACAAATTAAACAACATTGTAGAAAATTATACAAACCTTCGTTATCTAAATTTCAAAATTAATAAAGTTAAAGAGTTCGTTTGAACGCATTAATCTCGGGAATTTTTCGAACAAATTGTTTTTAATATTTTTATTTTGCAATTGTACATGCCAATTATTAAGGAACTCACATTTTAAACAGAACAAAACAAACAATAATATAAAGAAAATCTAACTGTGTCATCAACACAGTTTACCTCGGATTAATTATAAGGTAAATAATTGATAGTAGCAAATATGATTCGATCCAATTGGTTGTGTAGGTTACCAGTGCAAGAGATAATGTATTAAATTCGATTACAAAAAAAAGAAAGCATATCCAAGCCAATCTACATTTTTTCTTCTTTTGGGAGAATTACTAAAAAATATTGTTTAATTAAATTATAAGAAGAATTTATTGTTACCAAAATTAATGATATTTGATTTAATTGTGAAATGGTATAAAATATTTGTTTATGATAATGTCTTTTAAACATCAGACATTTATGTGACCTCTAAGTCACTCTTGTATTATTAACGTTTAAAAATATAAATAGATTGGTTCGAATCCTTCTCTTCAAAAAGGTCGCAGTATTCTTAGCCCGTTATTCAGTAATCGAATGAGATATCATTTAATTTATTTACAAAGTTTTGCTTGTAATAACGAAAGGTTATGGATTCCATTGCAGTCATTTGGAATCCTGCTAGCAGCAAAATACCTCTTAAAAAATAGCAACAACTGTTACAATACCAAGCTCATTTAGACTGAAATGTGATAATTTGCGAGTCGACTGACATACACTTTACACTACCCAGAGATGAGAAACAGCAATGGTTAATTTAAATAATGTTTTAAATTTTTTAACAAAAGCAAAAACCGACTTGAAATGTATTAAACTTTATTTATAAGTCAAGTTAATTTTTTTTATAAGGAATAAACTAGCACTTGACCACAGTCCCACCTGATGTTAAGCGATGATGCGGTCGTAGGATGGTACGCGCTAGTTTAAATATAGCCTATTCACCCTTCTCTAGAAGGTACCCACGTCATACTTTCATCCATTAAACTTGAATAGTCTGTCTTCTAGTAATGTCTTCAGTCTACCAATAGGTCAATTTTCGATATATCTTCGGAACCCAAGGCTCAATGCCGCCCACCAGACTATAGTAACTTCGAACAAAAGATATTTTGTATGCAGTTTAGGTCACTATTAATGGCGGATATCACCCTTAAAACGTTATCCTGTCATTCGGGCCAAAAATAATTTTTAATTTTTTAAATCAATACGTTTTGTGTCTTATACGAATATAATAACTTAGTATTCGATTCAACTAAATATATTAAGTTGAGCGTAGTGCTTCGCTAAAGAGATTATAGTTTAACGATGGAAAGGAGAATAGAAGAGAAGAGAATTATAATTCGAGTAGTTTAGAAGCCAGCTAAAATATGAAGTTATACAAATAGTTGGATCAGAAGTTTTTGTTTGACTATCTCCGACACAGAATGTACAAAAGACATTTACAATGTTATTATAGTGTCCACAAATGCAGGAAACGTCTAGTTCATTACAGTAGTAACCGTGACGGTATCGATCCGTCGTCCCTGGGCGTACAGAATGCCAGGTGCAAGGCTATTAAATTATCGACGACTCGTATCAACTATATAATAAATTACAAATATTACAATTTCATATCACTTTCACACACACACACTGCAGTTGTAGGTAATAATATCGAAATACTTTGCGAAGTTTCGAACAGAAGTGTGCAAACATACTACACCATGATATTGATATTGATATTACTGGCCTTATGAGTAAGATCATGGCGCGTCTCGTCAATCTAAGGTTTAATAGAATTCAGTCGTAAGCAATAACATGTAATGTTTTATGTAGCCTATATTGGGTGGAAATTAGTGAATGTCTTGTTAGACACAAATATCAATCCACTGTGCAACATCAATAAACGAGACTAATGACTGATAATGATTTCTTACGCGAGTACTACAAATTGGAATTAAATTAATTTTACTGATTTTATTGCGTTTATTTTAATTAAAATACCTAACTACTATTTTCAATTGGCAGGTCGGTGAAATCTACAACACAGTGGAAGCCCACGAGAACTTAAACGAGTGCCAAGAAGTAATATTAGTCTTAGAAAATTACACTCGAGACTTTAAGGCTTTGGGGGAATGGTTCCGTCTGAAGTGGGAATACGATAACACCCCTCCGCCTCAGCGGCCGCAAAGCTTAGCTTGGGAGATAAGAAAGACTGATTTCGTTAGACCGGAGTCTCGCCGTACATATTCCGTAAAAAGTTCTCCATCTGTGTCCGGTAAAAACAGCCCCTGTCTGTCCGGACACAACACACCCAGTGGGAAAAATAGTCCGAATTTAACGGGGAAAGCGAGCCCAGGCAGTGGCAAAATCAGCCCAAGGATATCGACTTGCCATTCCAGTACTAGTCCAAAAGCGAACATAGAATTCTTCACCAACAAAGTTATATCTAAAATAACAGCGAAACCTGAACCTAAGTCTGCCAAAGAATCGACAAGACTCTCTGACATTAAAGAAAGAGATGTCAAGGAAACAGACGAAAAAAACATGGAGAACCCTAAAGAAGAAAAATTAAAGAGTGACGTACGACAAGTTGAAAGGTCTAAGGCGGAAAAGGATAATCATAAAGATGTTAAATCAACTGTTACAGTTGAAATTGGAAAAGCTAAAGAACTACCGACCGTGATACCAAAGCAAGTCGTTATAAAGTCATCAAAACTTAAACCAAATTTGGAAAGATTGAAAAAATCTAATATTGAACTTTCTAATCAAGCCAGAGCTACCATTTCTCAATTAGATGCAATGGAGAATGAGCTTATAGCGAAGCAGTTAACCCAGGTAAAGGTAAAAAATGAAAACTTTTTAAATGAAGAAATGGAAAATGAAGAGATCAAAAGAGATGAATTGAACCAGGAAAACACTGTCAATGAAAGCACTTCCATTGATGACAAAGCCACTTTGCCGAATGACACATCACGTTTACAGTCTACTGAATCCCCAACAAAATCAGAAGAAAATTTTGCTGACATATCAAACGAAAGTTCACCGAAAGCTTCTGTTGGCAAAGGAGAAAAATCATCTCAAATATTGGAAAATAATGATGCAGATATTGTTAACATTTCTGAGAGAGACGGAGACAAAACAGAGAATGACAATACCAAAGTCACAAAGTCTCATGCGATAGAAAAAGTGACTAAAACCAATGTGGAAATAGAAAATAAAAACGAAATAAGCCATGACATTTGTCAAGTAACAGAGTCTATTATATATGTAACATCTGAAATAAATACTACGGAACACAATGACGGAAACATTGCGAGAGTTTCAGAATTAACAGATTCCACAACGATAACAAATTCTGATACAAATTCTATGAAAGAAAATCAAGATTACATGAGAAAGCCCAGAGTTAGTAATCTGAATATGAAAATAATAGTCAAAAATGGTGTTATTCAAGATGAAAATTTAAATTTAAAAAGCGAGGTGAAAAAAGAAGAGACAAATGTATCAAGTAATACTGTCCACGATAACAACACCAATAATAATGCAAAAATTGATCACGAACTCAAAGGTCAGGAAAAACATTCTGAACAGATAAAGAAAACAAACGTTGAAACTAAAGATGACGTGAAAAAAGAACATGATCCCAAAAAACTTGAGAGTAAATTAATCGTAGAAACAAAAACAATTATTAAACCTGCTTATTCTCAAGCTGCAGCAAAACCAAAATCTGCAAATGTAACTAAAACAGAACTTAAGACACCTACAAGGACTGCGTTAATCAGAAGCTCAACAGTCGTAGAAATGAGACCTAGCACTGCGCCGAGAACTCAACTAAAATTACAGAAAAGGAATCAAAGTAATAAATGTAGCTATCCTTTCAACTTGACTACGAGCCGTTCTAGTCTGTTTCAAACCCCAGCTTCCACGAATACTGTGAATAAGACACTATTAGTTAAACGTCCAGTAAATAGAACCAATAATTTAGCTTCTGGTGACACTAAAGCGGTTTCTAATAGAGGAGGTCTTAACAAACGACCACCGAGACCGACCACTTTGAAAATTACCGGGAAAGGAGACAAGAAAGGAAACGCGAACCCGTCATTAGATGAGATAAAAGATTGCGATGAATACAGCAGTTGTGATACGATCGTCACCAAAATAGACATGTCTAGAATTGAATCTAGCGAGAGTTTAAAAACATTAGTACCGGATGATACACAATTCTACGACATCGCAAATTCGATAGAAGTGCTTAACGTCGATGATAAAAATGACAATGAAGGATGGTTAACTGTCAAATCCAAGCGGTTGAGTCGCGAATCGAAGAAACAATTGAAGTCTCACTGGGCAAACCGATTCAATCAACCTTCCGCTACAACTAGCTTGCCTACATTAAACATGCTGGAATCGCCGAAAGAAGAAACTAACGATGTAGTCGAATCAATTAAAGCGCCAAAAGATCGCGCTAAATCGGAACAGCCAGAAACAGCTTTGAAATTGGAGCGAAAAGTGGAAAAGGTCGTAAAAGTGCTTACCACACCAAAAGTTGAAAATAAAGCAAAAGATCCTTCTATGATTCGTCAAAAGTCTGATGTAACCGGTCTGAAGACCAAACCCTCTCGAAGTAAACTAACTAAAAGGGCCGAGAAAATGAAAAATACGACAAACGACGAGGAGCAATCTGAATTGACTAAGAATAGACTACATTCGTCATTGGAAAGCCTCACCACCGGTCTGGCTAGATCACAAGAGAGTACTGAGGAGGCATTTGATTTCGACAAATGGAAAGCTGAATTTAAATCGACATTTAAATACCTGGATGAGGATGATCAAACTTCAAACGATACTGAGATATTAAAGACGGCCGATCCCTCTGAAATGTCAGAGATTGCTGAAATGACGTCACAGATAGAAGAGAACGAAAAGAAGATGGACTGGGCTTTGGATCTGCAGTCGGAAGCTGATCAGAAGAAGCTCTGCGAGGAAGAGGATCTTCTCAACAGACAGATAATGGAGTTGCAACAAGTTTCTGATATTGATGTGGACACAGAAACAGATGATACTGAGGTAGGTTCAACAATGACATATTTCCGGATGAGGATATAGAGGTTTGTGGAATAAATCTTCACATCCTGAAAATAGTGTTAATTGAGGTAACTAAATTATACGCTATCGCAAAAATCTTCAACAAAAGTTAGGAAATGTAAAATAAAGTAACAGAGTTTTATTAAAAGTCTATCGTCCTATTCGGATAAAACTTAAACATTTTCCTTAACTTTTGTAGGGTGCAAAGTGAAATTATTAGGCCAACAACATTGTCCCAGGTATCCGTAGATCAGTAGTTTATCGCATTCTGACGTAAGTAGGTAGCAAGGGGCTTTGTTTTATTACATATAGTGATTTAAACAATATTCCAGACGGACGCAGAGATCGTGTGCGAGGATGCAGTTAACGCGATCGCTCCCTCTGAAAGTCTGGGCTCGCTGGCGGCCAGTCTGGAGGACCAGTACGAGACCGCGCTCGCGGGCATGAGCTGGGCAGAGCGGGTCGACACGCTGGGCGTGCTGGAAGCACTAGTAGCCAGAGATCCAGGTATGAGAAGGATCTGTTCATCCAAAAACTAGTAAATCTTACACAACTGAATATATTTAGACACTCTTTCAGCGTACCGTTTTATCTCGTTTTATTCAAGTATAATAATTCTTATGATTTAATCCATTACTATATTTATTAATCAGTTATTTTATTTTCCAGGTCGAGCCCAACAGCTGCACGCAAAACTGTCCCAGGGCATCAAGCGGCGAGGGAGTCTCCAAGACGCCTTAAGAAGGTACATTAAGTATATGCCACCCCTTTAAGTGATTTTTATATTTACTATATGCAATTAAAAAAATAAATGTAAAATCTCTCTCATCTCACAGATGGTGATGAGAATAATAGAACAAATGGTTTGGAAGAATAAAATGTAAAAAAAATTGTAACAAATATCCAGTATCCCGATTGTCTTACCCCCACGAATTTCTTCAATTCTTTCTATTCAATTTCTTCTTTAAATGCCATACGAATATATCTCGAAATTAAGAATACTAAGTCCCATCGATCATGTCTTTTTCAATGTACTTCTAGCATTCAAGCCAAACAAGCGAGAGCTGAACAAAAGAGACGAGAACTACAAATGGAGAGATCGAAAAAGTTACAGCAGTTGCTGGCCAGGGTTGAAGAAGTGAAGGTAAAACTTGTCTCTTGCTTTGAAATCCACCAACAATTACTTCAAATACATATAGATTTTTTTTAGATGAATTTGTACCAATAAATACATTAACGGTTAATATGACTATCGTTAGTTACGACCATGTAAGAACCTTCGATGTCCATATTGACCGGTTTTGACTGTTTATCAATCCTTAAGCTTTCTAACACTATACATATATTAGAGCTTCTTTAGATGGGTAGAATCAAAACTACGTTAGTTACCAAACGAAACAATTCTTCGCAAGAATTATTATCTAATTTCAAAATTGAGTTCCTTAATTGTTATTTAATTTTAAAAGTTATCTTAGAGTCCCGATAATTGAGTTCCTGTATACGATTTGATAGTTTAAAATGTTGTACAAATTCCATTCTCATACTTTCTTTCCTCTTTTTTACTATTCTCTTTCCTGGATAAATCCACCGATGTAGTGTTTTTAAATGCCGCAGTTTGTCTGATAGTGTGTCTCTATTGATACTTTTTCACTTAAGGAAAATATATTTCAGGTGGCCAAGGATCAACTAATAGACGACAAGAAGTTAAGGATCAACCGACGCCTCGCCAAGGCCGCTGAGAATCGCGATCAGCATTTGAAGGTAATTTTCTTTAATATGACCGCCATACGTATCTTGAAAGAAATATTATCCTAACTAATGTTATAAAAAATAATGTAAGTTTCTTACGCTTTGAAATCTTAACGACTCAACTATTTTTATTCGAAATGTTGCATACTCATTATTATTAGATTTTATTGAGGAAAAAAAATAAGAATTCTCCTTTTACCCAAATGTTCTTGATTGGGACTTTAAATCAAAATAATCGAACTTTTCTATTTTCGATTGTATTTGACGATCATTTAAGGACCTCAAAGCGAACAAAGCTGTTGGAAAAGCGCTGTTCGCTATTTAAATAAATATGCTTTACTTCTGGGAAAAGGGTTTAATTGCTTACTCATTTCTTTACTTTTGAAATTAAAACTAATTTTACAGATTTTATTGCGTTTAATTCATATTTTAATTCAAGACGTTTCGGGACTTTACAACACTCATGGTCAGGGGGGGAGGGAGGTGTTTGGACTTCCGATGTCAAAGCTAGCTGGAAATTATAATATTGATTAAACGTTAAAACGTCCGTAAAATTAGTTTAAATGTAATATGTACTCACGTAAATGTAAGATTTTCTTTGATAGTTGTTAGTAATTTCGTTTCCTTGAAATTGCACGTAGACTAACACCACTTCACAGGGCATCGTGAAGAAAGCGCACGACGAAGAGGAGAAGCTGCGTGAGATCGCATTCATCAAGCAGCTGCAGGCGGAGAACCGGCGGCTGGAGTTCCTCGCGCAGTGCCGAGTGCACACCACGCGCCTGCGCAAGATGCGCAGGGAGCGCCTCGGGAAACTGGTCAGTTAATTAACTAAATAATTAATTACATAAAAGGTGAATTATTTATTTGACGTTCAAAATATGTAAGTTCAAAAGGGGTAAAATTATAGCAGCCACATAATAGTTTTGATATGCACATCAGTTCATCTGTATCTGCAGTTCCTCTGATGTTGAGGATGTCCATGGGCGTCGGTTCACTTAATGTTAGGCGACCCGCTGCTCGATTGCCTCCATTAGTTTATAAAAAAATGTACATAAAATAAATCCTAAACATTTAACTATGTAAATCTTAGTGCATGTGTACGTATTATGTTTAAGTATATAT
>DWLR01006350.1:0-10133 GCA_018246295.1 Papilio alexanor hazarajatica
GCGGAGGACCGATCTTTGTGGCGATCAATGGGGGAGGCCTACGTCCAGCAGTGGACGACCATAGGCTGAGATGATGAAGGTACAATGAACACAAATTGTGTAAGTTAGTATCGACCAAATTATTCCATAAGCCCATCGAAAGGGGGATCTAGCCAACATTCAACTCACCACTTGAATAACGCTTAACGTTTGCGAACTCTTTGTCCCTCTGATTTAACAAAGAGCGTATATAATATAGTCTTACATTTTTTGATCATACGAGTGATAACCTAATCAATAAGATCGTCATGTGATCATGTTGATATCACACATAAGAACCATGACACTACTCTCATAGGCTAGTTTTAGCTTTTGTAAAAAAAGGATTGATTTGGTTTACTTCAAGTAAAAAATATTTGGAAAACTCTATAAAAGTAAAAATTTGAAATTACTTAAACTTTAAAATATTATTACAATATATCATATTAATTGATATTTGTATTGCCATTAAAAGTGTATAGATACAGTCTCTAATATATTAAAGTCCAATAATAATTTACATATTTTGTATTAATTTTAAGACTATTGAATACCTTTATTGAAATTCTTGACGTCTTTATAGAATTTGTAAAGAATTCATGTTAATGTGAAAGGAAAAGAGCCATCGACGAAAATATTTTAATACAAAAATAAAAATTGCTTTGGCGGATTAATTATTAAAAAAGTAAGTTAAGGTATGTACGTCTTTAAAGATATTCAAATCTCTTATTTGGATTTTTGTACAAGTTTGTTTTATATATTATCATAATAATACTATTTGCTTTATATTATGTTAGCGGTTGCTTTTTCCTTTTGGTGCATTTTTTTTCCTAATTAATTTATTTTTGGAAATTTTTATAATTTAATTTTGCATATGATGACTTTTATAATAAACATAATTCTACGTTATCTTTAAGGAAGCAAGACGACAGACGGTCTATCTGTTCATCCGATGTTTAATGATACTTCGTAGAACGGGGGAGCGTAACGGGTTCTACGATACTGCTACGGAAGTTTTGTGTCGCGAAGTAAAAATAATTGGGTATTATATAAAATTTGACATATCTATAAATATTTTTCTAAGAGTGGACGTATATATATGGTATTCAGGAAACAGCAGTACGTAAGTGGTTCTGTATCAACGTAGAATTGCGATGGCATGAGCGGAGCTCTGCCTCCACTGGGTTGCTTTTAAGCTCAATGCAGAGAAGCCCTGGTGAGTTCCTTAGGAAATTATGGAGCGCTCTTCCGGCGTAGTCGAAGATGGACATCTATTATTAAGTACAATCTCAGATAATCCTTTTTGTCTCAGAAAACTTTTAAAGATTTCACCACAAAAACCTCAAAAACGGGTGTATTATATTAAGGGTGATACCAACTGCTCCACTGGTGTTACGAATATTCTTTTAATATGTATACATAAAGCGATGTAAAGGTTAATAATGTAATTGCAAGCACAGTAGTATCAAAGAATGGACACATTCTGTTAGAACTGTATTGGGATCCAGACTCATCAGTTTTAATGCGTCGTTAAGCTGCGCTCGCTGCGAGGAGGACGAAGCATTTCTCTCGGCGCGTATTTTATTTGTAATGCTCGTTAATAGCTCGTTTTCATTCAGCGCCTGTCCGCCCGTCCGCCTGACCACGCTCTTTACTGCCCACGTAATCGTTTAGCTAAATAGCTATCTTTTCTTTTAACACGTTTGCTTCATATTAGTGCTTCTTCGAATTAAGTTCCCTTTTTATTTAGTCATTACTTGTATCGTATGCTTAGTATGTTAAGATTAGTTTTCGTAACACAAACTATTATGTTTTAAACCGGCATTTTGTTTTGGTTTACAATATCAGAGTAGCTATATTTTCTATTAGAGACTTCTTATAACGTTTAAGGTTTAAAATAAAACAGACTTTATTCATATAGTTCTATTAACTCGATAACTACTAGGATTTACAAAAATTAAATAAATAATATGTGTTTTGATTCTAACCAATCTGTCGTTGGAATGCCTACCATACCATAATATTAAAATAACAATACTTAAATTTTTATTACCACCACCTCAGCCTATGATCGTCCACTGTTGGACATAGGCCTCTCCCAATGATCGTATCATGGGGGGGGGGGAAGTGCCATAATCGCCACGCTTAGCAGGCGGGTTGGCGATCGCAGTATGTTCCACAATACTAAGAAAAGGACGCTGCTGCCCGTCCTCCGGTGGTCTTTCCAGACTCATCCAGACTCAAGTTCATGCACACAAATGTTTGTTTTGGGTGGGAATCGAACCCACGACCTGCGGCGTGAAAGGCAAGTGTATCTTGCCACTGCGCCAACGGGTCAGTCCGTCAAATTTTCATTACACTGGAAAAATATCTCTAATAAAATACAGAAAATATTTATTTGTTATGTGTATAAAATTGCAATAGAACAATTAACTAACGACTAAGATTCAACAGACTGAATAGCGGCAAGAATGTGGAAGTTGTTAAGGACAAAGCGAGGAAACTCTCGCCGATGACTAATGAATGTGCCATTTGCAGTCATTCTCAAACTGTGTAACGCTTGATTTGCTTGCCTCCTTCTGATTTGTTATCATCAATCATTATTGAAACTATAGACTTCTACATAAGTTTGTATTTTAGAACAAAATAGTATTTACGAAATTGGAAACACTTAAAAAAAACAACAACGCAAAAATACGAACGATACATGACAATAACAATATGTTATGGATGTCTTTGTTGAGCGGATCTATTTTCCACGTGTTTAAGTAGGGTCAGCAAAAACTCAGTAAGTATTCGAATAAAATAAGGTAATTATGTTTTCTCTAAGTTTATATTGTTACGGCCGTGGGGTATGGGATATAGATAAACACTTTGCCGGTTATTTACTTGATTTATTTGCGACTTACAGAGATTCACCGAGGACAGTCTGAGCTCAGTCATATTCAGTACCGCGTGTTACAAGTACTGAATCACTGACACTGAACACCACTCGCACTTGTACTTTTACTTCACTTCCACTTCCTCTTCTTCTTCACTGTTCACTTCAAGACTGCCGCAGGTCGGGCCAGATCCCCCTTATATAGGCCAAATTTCGATCTTCATTCCGTAATTCTTCTATTTTCGATCGTCTTATTTACGACGTTCCTCGTCGTCTTTGTTCCGGAAGATTCTTACCGGCTATTTTTAATTATTTGAATGCCATGTATTTTCGAGAAAGTTTACGTTTCAATAAGAAAAACACAAACTGTCGCTACTCGAGTATTTGACAGTCAGTTGTCAATCCCGCGGCGTCGCGACAATATCTAAATTCAAGCAGACAACTTTTTCTGCTAGTAATAAAAGAACAGGCTTGAAAAAAAGTCACCCTCCTTCACTTGTCTCTTAGGTGTTTGTACTTTAAATTATTTCACGTTGACGTACTTTGTCTAACTTCTTTGAGTACAAAGTACAAACAGAAGTCTTTATGAGTTTGTTTGACTTATTACTTTCATTAAATTAGTCTGATGTTGATGCTACGTTATTAATTAATATTTATTGCCTATATAATATGCCACAAGCCATGTACAATACATATATTCAAACGTTTTATTTTGGGTATATATTGGTCTATGAGAATCTTAATCTTAAATCAACGTTTATATTAAGTTCGTTAATAGTTTTTTCTATGTATTTAATATATCTTAAAAATGTGTAGATAAATTTACGATTTGTACCAATAATCCTTATAATAGATTACTTTAAATTTTAGCAGTTATAGTTCTCTCATTGAAAAAGAATGCACCATGGCAGAAGTGTAGGTCGTTACAATAGAGAAAAAATATATTGCCATGCTTGACTTCGGTATTAAAAAAGCTGAACTATTAGTTTTTTTTAAATACTTGTTTCATGTGATGGTGTGCCATTCTATTGTTCTCACTCTACTCTCTACACTGTTCACTTCATCCTCTACTTTCTACTCTCAAGTATTTACAACCTATTGTACGTCGTCGATTGACCGGTGGTATGATACTTGCCTTACACGCCGCAGGTCGTGGGTTCGATTCCCACCCAGGACAAACATTTGTGTGCATGAACATATCTGTTTGTCTTGTGTCTGGATGTAAAGACCGCTGGAGCTCGGGCAGCAGCGTCCTATTCTTAATATGGTGGAACATACTGCGACTGCCAACCCGCCTGCCAACCGTGGCTATTATGGCACAATTCCCCCCCGCAATTGACGATCATAGGCTGAGGTGGTGGTGTGGTGTACGTCCTCAATTTATACTTTATTTCAACCGATTAACGGTTCTTCTTGCAACTTCCATACAAAATGCCAAAAATCTTACCTAACCAATCATCATCTTAATTAACTATTCGCTTTTGTCTGTCTTTTGTGTTTTTTGAGTAGGTGCAAGACATGTATCAATCGTTGTACTTGCTTTGTCGCTTGTTATCAATGAAATAATAACTAGGTCAAGATCTATCAGATACATTGAGACCTTAGAGGTACATTCTTTGTCCTCTATCCGATCATGAGCTTAGTGACGTCATTAAGCTTGTTTTTATATTGATAATCTCGCCATCGTCTATATATTCACGATTCAAAGACTATCGATATTAAAGTATATCGTTTTTGTATTGCAAGCGTCGTTGATCCAAATAACATTCAAGGTACAAAGCGCTTTTACATAAATAGATTGTTTTAAAATTGATTTTTTTTTAACCTATGATTTTTCTCAAATAAGAAATCTTACCTTATTAATCAGGTAAAGTGTGATGTTTGACTTATATTATCCTATATACCTTATTGTATTATTAAAAATGATGAAGAGGTATTTATAAGATATTCTGCCGTCACGGAGAAAAACAAAATTATATGTCATTGCATCTAATGGGCACTATCTTTGTGATTGATTGTACCTATTGGATAGTGTCTGGGTTGGGTTGCAAGAGGAAGGACTCCGTGTTCTGCGAAAATGTATGTGAGAGCACAGGTGCACATTTGTTCATGCGTCCAAGGTTAAAGTCTTGATGTGTTGTCGCAGGCTGAGAGCAGTACATGTTGTCCTCAAGAGATTTCTTTATTTATTATATGAGACAAAATAACCAACAATTAGGTTGTACGTACGTTGGTATGGACGTTGGCGTAATGTAAAAAAACGTGGTAACGCCTTTATTCGTACATAAAGACATAAGTTTTATGTTACGCATTTGTGTTGTTGTTGGCTATTTTTTAATTTAAAAGAAACAGATTGGATAGAAAAGATTTTTAAATATTTTTGTTCACGATATTTATACAATAGATATTTACTAAATGCTGTGTTGTTTAGGTTTTATCCATCATATAATATTATGCTTGTTTTTACTACACCCTTATAATGTTCATTTGAAGAGATATTATGTAAGACACTAACATATTTACGTAGACAAAAAGTTGCGAAAAAAATAAAATAGTCCACGGGGAAATCCACCGCATGATATCAAAAGAAAATTGGAGTTTTATGTTTTTGTATCGAAAAGTGCGACGTTAGAGACATGAAATTGTTCTTTTTTAAATATTAGTGAAGTAAAATGATAGATGAAAACTTTTAAGACTTTAGATTTGAAATTTTTTAGTTTACATGATTTTTACTTTTTATTCTCGAGGAGGGTTGGCGTCAGGCAGCCGGCCGGCCGTAAAACTATAAGCAAAACCAATAATAGTATGGACTACAGAAGAGTCTAGAACATATGGAAGAGTAGTTCGTACTGGGCCAATCCTAAGCAAGTGCGAAAAGGAGATGACGACATGTTTTTTTTGCGAATTATAATTTTGTCAAGGCGTTACATACTAACCAATAGCTAATTTGTCTCATTAATATGTGTTTTAGGGATTTTACAACTTTTTAGGTATCACGAAAAACAAGGTCTGCAAGATTGAACCCATTTAACCTTCTATCTAACCACCTAAATATATTTGAGTACGATGGGAGAGAGCTTAGGAATCTCCGATGGACGTCGGCAAGGAGCCTAAGCTTGACTCAGGGGAGCCACTGGTCACTTGGTTTTTATGTTGAGTTTTGATGATATAAAATGCTACTACCCACCGGAAATCGACTTATATATATATATGGCCACGCCCCTATTATGCGGCCGTTCTTAAACGGAAATGACTTGTATTAAATTGTTTAAACTTTCGTGAGACATTATCATAAACTAATTAATTAATATCGGCTTACTCACATTTTGATTGTCCGGTGACGGCACCGACTCGTTTCGGACCCGACGGGGGTCCGAAACTAGTCGGTGTCGTTTAGATTAGGTGCTAGTTTACGACTTGTATTGTTGTATTGTTATCACCATTTTGTTGAAACTTCGATAAATGTATTCCAATTCCAACTAAGATGTTAGGTAATATTTATAAAAGTTATTAACTAGCAATACATTGCGTATAAGTAAGATAAATAGTTCGTATTCACTTCGCTAGAAACACAAGAAAACACTTCGGCTGAATTCAAAGGTTATTGATGAGAAAATAGTGCTGACTTCGTTGCGCCCGCCAGTTGTTTTTATCTCTCCGCATGAGTAGTTTGATCGCAGTGATTTGCGACTTTGCACCCTTATAATTATATATACTTATTCGTTTATTTATAATATCAGTTTAATTGATTCTTGAAGGTGTAATTTATTAGTGATATTGTAAGGTGTAAATTAGTATTACACTTCCAAAATCAATTTACCGTTACAGTACATTTGTCATTTGTTTTTTTTTTGTCGTCACTCGAATCTGGAAATCTCAGTTTAAATTAAAGTATCTTTAAAGCGTGTTTTTTTTGCAGTGACTTACTTCTGGTTTAAATTGTGGAATTAGACAAAATTGTACCTTTGCAATCTTTGTATCTGACATTTATATAGCTATTTTCTTTTAAGAACAACAAAATTAATTAGATGGCCATAAAAAAAAAACTATAAAGTGTCTGATTTTATTTTCATCACCACAAGTCTATTTAGGTGAAATTTGATCAATGTTTGATTTAGTTAGCCTAGCGCCGTTAAATGTTTTAAAAATCAAGAGTTAATGGGTTTCAATTTTAAATTTGTATAACATTTACAAAAAACATTTGAAAATATGTGTTGCTTCTAAGCATGATTATTTAACTTCAAATGATCTCGATTTTAATTCTATTAAACATTAGTTTTTCTCTTTTTACAAAACACAAGTAGTAGTCATAATGATTTTATGTTAAACCCTTTTAAAGTACTCAAATTCGTTGAGCGGCAAACTGCAAAGAGTACGAGTTACAGATGTCGTCAGAATTTAATCAAATATCACTAAAGAGTACACCTTGTTCTAGAACAATATTAACAAACTTCGGCAATTTACTACACCGTCATTTCGTTGATATATTACCCCGGCTAGACGAAATTGACTTATTCAATTACGTCGAGCCTAAATCGTCATTAAAATTCAATTAATTCATTATTATAAATTGAGAAATTCTACTACTAATAGAGAAGAAAGTTTAGTTTCTTATCAAAAGGAAAGTGTAATAACTACTTTATTAATTCTTGCACCAAAGGAGGCATTATATATATTCAGATTATAGTCTTTATAGACTATCGTTTTGTTAATGACGTTATTTTTCGATATTAATATTCGCCCGGAACATATTTTACACGAATACCTAGTGAAATGCAATGTGCAAAAGATTTTGTTATCAGATGTGTGTTATTGTTAAGCGATCGGACTCAAAATAATTTTTAAAATTTTGTAAATACATCATAATATATAATATATAATACATATATTTTGTCCGGTTGACCGGTTGGGCCTTTCGCGCGCAGGTCGATTCCCAACCAAGACCAACATTTGTGTACATGAACATGTTTGTTTGTCTTGAGTCTGGATATAAGGACTACCGATGGACGGGCAGCAGCGTCTTTTTCGTAGTATGGTGGAACATACTGCGATCGCCAACCTGCCTGCCAGGCGTGGCGATTATGGCACATGTCCCCCCAATGATGCGTTAATGGGGGAAGCCTATGTCCAGCAGTGGACGATCATAGGCTGAGATGGATGGATGGATGGATGAACATTTTGTCCAGCAGCGAATCAAATCTAAAACTCCAACTGCTAGTTAAGAGTATCTAACTGCTATTAAAACAATAATAATTCTTTGACTTCATTTTAGTAAAATATTGTAACATAAAAAGTTTAATACGATACACATTTTTGTCATGATGAAAATAAAATGTTGATACGAAAACCTGGCCCTAATGTCGTTTACAGTTTAAAAAAGGATTATTTAAATGCAGATTCAGCTTATTATTACTTTTGTTTTTGTTTAAATTACTTCCACAGTGATTGGATTTCATAGACAACGTAGATAACGTTATCTGTGTATTTGCAAACCACATTTTGAATAAGTACTCACGCCCGCAACCGAGTTTGGTAGGCTGATATTTAGGATTGTTATTTGGCGCGATCCTGGTACACTTCTCTCGCATCTTACTCATTACATTTATTAGTAATATATGTATGTATTCATCTAGTAGGTGATTTAAAGAGTACCCATACCGGTAACGGTACCGGTTTTAGGGTAAGTACGGAAAATATGCTATGCAACGAATAGCGAAATGCATCTACAAGGAATTATATGTTTTATTCTTCGCCTCAAGCCTTCGCCTTTTTTCTTAGCTACCAGTCGCCTAAATTAAGTGATCACCACTGCCCATGAACATTCGTAACACCAGAAGTTCAGATCATATGATCAAATGAAAAGTAAACGTGAAATGAAATGAAAAGTAAAATCTAAACGACTAGTTAGTCCGTACCCCGTATGGTAAATTTAAAGTTTTTTTTTTAATTATTCATCTTAGGTAAGTGTTTTTCTAACGATTTAGTCCTAACATACACTTATAATACTGATATATTGACAAACTTCACAAGAATTATGTCAAATTAAATTTATGTATACGTTCGATAAGCTATTCTTAAAATAATTCAGTTTATTTGCTGGCGTCGTATCGTTCGATTGTTTATAAGCGGATTATTATTGTAAAGAGCTTATTACGGGCCAAGAAACATTTCGTATAATTGTTTTGAAAGCAATCGTTACGTATCAACCTTCAGTTATTTTAAGAGAACGTAAAGTTGAATTTGTATATATCTTTAACGATGGTCAGTGACATCTTTTGTTTACATATGTTTATTTTAACTTAATTTTAGTTCATATAATAAGTTGTCTAGGTGATTTTAAAAATAGCAAATTAATAATTAAATTATGTAATTACTTCGTGGTAATGTAAAGTAGTAAAATAAATTAAAGTAGTATTTTTTTATTCCAATTGGTTTCGTAATTTCATAGTTTCTCCACTGCGAATCAACAACTCTTTTCTCTTTATAATAGTATAATACATTTTCTGTCAACTTTTCATCAGTATTAAGAAAGGACAACATCCGAATTATTTATTTGTAACATTCAAAGTTTTTCATATGTTATTATTTTTTCATTACCTACAGATATATAGGAACATTCACATTATTCATAAAATTATGATTTGCGTTGTTAACTTTTAAAAAGAAAAAACTAGAAATTAATAGAAAGTATTGGAGACATTTCAATCATCAGACGAACATCAAAACGTGTTTCACATAACTATTCTATAAAGTCAAATACTTTCAAACGGTGACCTGGCCAATTTATTTTTTATAATTAAAATCCAGTGAACAGTATTATTAATTATTATTTTTAAAAGCATCAGTTCTTAGCTGCATATGTTATTTAGAATGTTATTAATTTTAAATAATGCCAGTTAAAAGTAACGAAAATTTAGAATACTTAATAATGTCAATGTCAGAGTAATTTGTTTAACATAAACCGAACCACCTGAGAAGGACGGACTACTTTTAAGTCGAGAAATTGAAAGCTTTGGTAAGGTAAAAAATACTGGCAGCTCATTATAAGGTATCCTTGAAAGCGAATTTAATGCGTCCGAGATTCTACATTAATTAGACCGACATCTTAAGTTGTTATAGAAAGGTGAAAGGGACGCCCTTTCATTTTATGTTTTTTAAATATTCTCCATCTGTTTAATATTTGGTTACATTAATCACTAAATTGTTATTCCGTAGTAAGAAAACAAAAACATTA
>DWLR01006351.1:0-10130 GCA_018246295.1 Papilio alexanor hazarajatica
CTGTAGTGCATTCTTGTACGCAGCACATCTGCTGCTTCCAGCTATGTGTTTGCTTGACTCTTCCGTACCTTTTTCGCAGCAGAGTACACAGTGGGCTTCCTGTGTGCATTTATTAATTTTATGTCCTTCGCTACCGCACATGACACAGCACGAGGACATCTTGGTCGGGCTTCTACACGTTTTAGCCAGGTGGCCATAGTTCCAGCACTTATAATATTTTAGTGGTTAAGAACTTCACGAATACGGCATATTACCCAGCCAACGCGTACTTTTCCTACATCGAGGATTTTGTTTGACCATTCGATTGGTAGCACAACCGTACCTATCTGCATGCCACCATATGTTTTCCTCAACGATTTAATGGCATTTATGTCTATATTATCGCCGTTTCCTAAGACTCTTAGTAGGGCTTCCCTGATTTCCTCCCTTGTTGCGACTTCGTCGAGATCTTTAACGATAGTCATCTCTGGTATCCTGCTTTTGACCAGAGCTTCTTTGCCCAGAACGCTCTTGATAGCGTTGCAAAACTCTGTGGTTTTCCCCGTGCCGTTTTTGTTTATTACAAAGATCATGTCTCCGCCAGTTGTCCTTCGAATTTTTGAGACATGATTTCCTACGTCTTTAAGGGTGTCATCTTTTTTAATTCTGCTCAGGATTTCCGCATACGTAAGCGCACCCTTCTTTTGTATGACGTGGGCTTCTGGTAGCTTTAGGTTATGATGTCCTCCTCCTCGTAACCGTTTCCCATTTGTCATTTGGTTCGCTTTTGTCGACTTCCTTGCTCGATGTTAATACATTACTGCCTGCTTTCTTGCTAGGTAGCATCTTAGGCAAGTCATGTTTCTCCGTGTCAGCTGTTATTTTCCGCTTTACCCTGCGAGGTGAATTGGTTTTAGGTTCGGGGGTAATATCCTTCCTCTTCCTGTGCGCTGGACTCATATGTCGAGTGTTCACTCCTTTTCCCACTAGCAGTGGTGTCGGGGAAGTTTGAACCGTTGCCGTTGCCACTTGCACTTTGCGTGTTCTCTCTTCACACGTTCGTTCTTTAACTTCTTTCAAGTAGCACAATCGGTTGTACGTAGTGCTAAGGTCGCTTACCTTTCTTTTAATGTCACCATGTACATTATGTCTTGGTGTTACGAACTCAAGCAGGTCTTCGATTTGCTTGCCGAGTTTTTCAAGTAATTTGTGCCTTTCTTCTTGTCTTCTTTCTTCTGGTTTATTTTCTACTGGTCTTCTCTCTTCTTTCTTGCTGCTCGAAACAGGTTGCAAATTTTGCCCCCCCCCCAGAATACGTGGGGCAGCGCGAGTCGAGAGGTAAGGGGGTATTCTCCTCCATCCTTGACTCACGGAAGGATTCCCCGCTTTCAGCGGTACCCTCATGGGGTAGTTTATTTTTAAACTTTGCTTCCATTTTTCGTGTCCGTCGTCTCCCTCAATCCAGACCTTTCTGAGAGTTATCCCACGGCTCGCTGTAGCCTCTCATCCAGCATGGTATCTCCGCCATGCGTCGGTCGCCATTGGCTCGTCCGTTATCTGGCAGGGAGCACCACGGTAGCGAGAAGTTGTGCTACCGTTGCCAGGTTCTCGGTAGGAGATTTCCTGTTACTCATTCCTCTGTGGTGGATGTGTGTGTGTGCGTGCGTGCGTGCGTGCGTGCGTGCATGCGTGCGTGTGCGTGTGTGTATATCTCCTTTGTATGAATCTCCATTGAAACTTTTTTTGTTCTCATTTATTATCTTTAATCTTTGCCTGCATAGCAATATTAGTTGTATAAGTAAAGAGCAGAACAGAAATCAGTTATCTATGAAATATACTTACGTCTTCAACTTGGTCGTTGCACTCTTGGCACGGTGGTCGTGGGTATTTAGGCTTGGTTTATTTAGGTGTACGTATATTCTTTCTATTTTTATTTTTATTTTTTTAAATTATTATCAACTGCTGCTGCTGGCGCACGGTCGATGAGTTTTCGCAGAATACCAGTGCTGGTTATTCTTACGGAGTACAACCAGCAGTAAGCTGAGCAAAGACCTTATCCATTCAGCATTGCAACACTTAATGATAAAATCTTTATATTTTCTCATTTTACCGTGTTAATATTATTTTTTTGTGTCTCGTTTGTCATTATGTTTGTTACGTGTTGTGATGTGTGAACAGATTAAATGAATTATTATTATTATTCAATTTATTTATTTATTTTACTTATTCATATACAATATATTTTAAAAAATCTACAAAATACAGATAATCTAAAACATATTGTATAAAATAGTACGTCACTGGCTGCGAAGTACCTATGACTCAAGCAATCAGTGGTCAGGGTCACAGAGTGAGGAATCTCCTCACAATGCGGGCAGTCCAAAATTGTCGCTTTTTGTATAGGACCCTTTATCCAACTATTTAACTAGAGCTTCTTAAGATGTTGGTAGAAGCTCTTCGCTATTAATCCGTTCGCCGATACAACTATCGGGATAATGGTAGTTGATTTCATACCCCACATGGCAACATATTTAAGTACCTTCTGTTATTTATAATAACCTATTATATCGTTACTGTTAAACAACGTTACTGTTAAGAACTATCGGTTCGGTTCGGTTCGGTTCGGTATCGGTATAAGTCGGTTCCCATGCGTAAAATCTGGAAAGTGAGAAGTAAAATTATAAAGTTGAGTGAGGAAAAACTCGAGAGTTTACCATAATCCTTTCTTCTCATGTTGTGAATGGATTGGCAGAATATAACATAAAACACACGCCCGTAGCCTAGAGGGATTACGGATTTCCATTTGGTGCGGTCCTGGTACACCTCTATTGTCTCTACTACATAGTTGTACGAGGTATAGACCTCGTCTTTCTTTTGGATGTCAGTAAATTAATTGATATAAGTTTTTCTGGGACGTACCAACAAAACACTAATTTAAGGTTATCTCTAAATCATTCCGCAGAACAAAATTGTAATCAGTAATGATTCCATTCATTATTTGGTGTGGAAGACCAAATGAACGAGAAAAGGTTTCGAAATACGATTCGCCGAGAAATTAGAATAATAAAACAATTTAAAGCTTTAATAAGTTGTTGCAATCTTTTTGCCTTGACACGAGTGGATGAAAGCTTTCGTTTGTTGCTATGTTTCAAGATAGAAGAAAATTGCTTTTTAGTTCATTGAGATAAGGCGAGTGAGAAGATCGTTGTATTATTATGTGTTGCAGTAATCGTTATTGTATTTGTGTATCTGCCGATATGGTTATCGGCAGATTGAATACTATTTATCTATCTATTTTATGTATTTATCTATTGGTAAAGTGGTCTCTTTTTATTTAAAAAAGAACGTATTTGTAAGTTATACTTAATGAATACTTAGTTTTTAATAAAATCCAGGTAGATGGAGCTTATCCTAATTTAAATTAGGCTTCGGTTACATTAACAAATTGTAAAAACAAATATGTTGAGTATAAGCTAAAACTCATAATCATTAAATCGCTTATAAGAATTATAGTTATTATTTTTAATGGCAAATAATAAACAAGATAATCACAACAAGAGAAAAAAAACCGTAAAGTTTTTGAGACGTAAATTAAAGAGGATATGAAAACAAAACTCATTTCGTTTTTAAATGTCTTTTAGATTTATGGCCGCATATGATGGCATTGCCAGATCGAAGCGCGGATAGTATTCGCTGTGAATATTATGAGTGTGGGTACCAATAAACCTTTGTTACTCTGTAATAAATATTTATGGTTTGATACCGAGTTGTTATGACACGAATAAACGACCCTATAGTGCAGAGTGTGAATACTGTGTGGACTTTCATTGCGATTTATTAATATAAAACTTATTTTGCGGTTTAGTTTGGTTATATTGGTTATTTGGGTATCCAGCCGACGACTATTTCAACGCTAAGTCAAATAAGTAATTGCATTAATTCTTCAGTTTCGTCTGTTGAGTGAGTTGCGTAAGGCACCATCGCCTACCGTCCCTCTCGACTTCCTTATTTTAGGATCGATCTTTCCCAATCATCGGGTATCGACCCGAGATAATAATGTTTTAATGGCGTAATCAATATTTTCTTACTCTATTCATGAGTTTATTTTTGCATTACGAATATATTATTATCAGTTAATTCAACATCATGCAAATATGTATCTAAATGTTTGAACGCATTGAGATTATTGCAACTGAAATAATTTGAAACGAAATTATTTAGACTAACAGCGGAAAGACTGGTTTCGAAAATTGTTAATCTGTTTGCTATTTTAGTTAATTGTTCTGACCACTTGTGTGAAATTAAAATAAAATTGAAAACTTATAACTTATACGTGATGAAACTCTTTGTCACACTTAAAAATTCTTGTCCACAGTTTTGGCTCAAGGGTGGAACACCTTAAACGAGTACTACCAATAAAATAAAACAATGTACTCACATCGTAATCCGAAAATTTGATTAGTTTTATCTAGTGTAGTATTTGTGAAAACGAATATTAGCTATTTTAACGGACATCAAAACAAAGAGGAGGTTTTCAATTCGCTTGTGTGTTTTTTAATGTTTGTTACCTCAGGACTTTGTCATTTATGAGCCTATTTCAAAAATGTTTTTTCTTTTCGGAAAGAGATTCACAAGTGAAATGTTAAGATATATCGGAAATTGTCATGTAGAAGATGGTAGACTTAAGACAAGCCCTGTTTGAATTTAATGGTTTTGCAAAGAGACAAACCGTGGCTATAAATGACTATTAAGTCATTAGACTTATAAATAAAATTTAAAGTCGGTTTAGTATTTGTTAAAAAAAGATTATATAGGATTACTTCATCATTCTATCACTCTCCAACATAGGCCACTATTAATAATAGAATGATACTATCACACACATAAGCAGGAATTGCATAAAGCGTTGAGAAACACAGTAAAAATTATTTAGGATGTAAAATATCACTACTGCGCGAAGTAAGAATTTTAGCTCAAATAATATGCAAACTTTTAATTATAAGTCTCGGCTCGCAAGGAAGGGAATTGGGTCGATTTAATCGAAGCTTCTAGGGACAAGATAAGGACAAGGACACGGTAGGCTACTACTCTGAGATCACGCACATTTCGATATAGAGGGCAAGTAGGTACTTTGAAATTTTGTGACATAAAATGATTTGTAATTTAGCAATATTATATGAAATAATGTTATAGAAAGGAAATAACAGAACAGATTTTAATAACTATTCTCATTAAGTATTAGAAAGCTACAGTATCAAGAAGTTAACGTAGGTTATATTTTATTATAGATATCTTTCATTATAGAGCTTCATCTGGACAACGTCAGACACCAACAGCTAGCAATAGCAATTTGCCCATGGCCATCATATTTCAGGTAGCCATCATAAACCTTTGGATCCAGAAAGGGCCGGGGGGCCGGGGGGTGGGTGTCGGTTCCTAAGCGGCTTAAGCCCCTGAAATCATCAGAATTATTCCGTGAAAATTCTTAAAGTGAACTCCATCATTATAATTCTAATCTAAAATTATTTAGCATTACATTACCTTATTCTAATCTCAAATATATATAAAATGTTATGTGGGTTTTAGTTTTTACCTTGTTTAAACCTCAGTGGTTCAAGGTCCTAAAATGGGGCCAAGCCCCCAAATCTCAACCCTGTAACTATGTAAAGTACTAATAGAGATATTCTGAAATAAAGATTTGAGCAGTAATATCTTGTGTAGTATACGTGAACATTAAAACAAATAAAAGTGATGGCACAGCTGTTAGCAGAACTCCATTTCCTTTCGAGTGCTGTATGTTATGATTAACCTGTTATGTCTGTGGATGGACTATTCTCTTCTACGTGAGGAATAAAATTCTACGTTATCTCATATTTTTATACGAGTTCTGAACAACAATGTTCTCAACAATTTTTAACATTATAACAACGTTCCAACAAAGTTTAGCACATAAAAAGATTGTTTTACTACACTTTATCCCAGTGCCGAAAATCGTTAAATAAAAGTAAATACAGCCGAATTTTGTAATGTTACAAAGAGGATGTGTAGAAGTCTGAATATCATAGATAAATATTTTGAATTTCAGCTGTTCCTAGTAAAGGTGCATTATCGTCTATACTCTATATTATTTTAAAAAGAGGTCCATCTCAAAAGAGGGACTTATACAAGTTAGTCTGTAGGTTTAATAACTTTCATATTGTGTAATAACATAGTGATATAGACGGTTTTGCACATTATACGTTTAAGATGGATAAAGGAAATAAACCTAAATTTTAATAGATTTACTTTGAATTGGGTAATTAGATTAAAGAAAGAAAACTTGGAGTACCTACATGCCTCTTTTTTGTTTGCTCAATAATGCGAAATTATTAACTATATTTAAATAAGTTTAGACTCATGTAGGTGTAATCCCTTTTGTTTTGAGGTTATTTTTCGTTTCCTCAAAACAAGTTGTAACACGTCGTTAAACCTGTAAACAACACCATTCAATACGTCGATGAAGCCAGTTGGCAATTTACTCTCTTAACGAGAATATCATCATTGAATCATGAAGCCATTTCATTTCACTTAAAAAGATTCTTTGGAATTTACTTTGACGTACGATATATTTTGAGTGTTTCTTTTGTTATTATTATATACTAGTGAACCCGCCCCGGCTTCACTCGAATGGCATGCGTCTCCATATTTTTTACATCCTCTACGTTTTTAACAACCCCATAATAGTATTTTACCCAGTTTAATAAATGATATATGTAAATCATTTCTTCTGAATGCCTATTAGTGGAAACTGAATGTTTATGAAATGAATTGTTATGAATCTTTATTTTGTTTTATATGAACACGGGAACGTCCGGCTCGCGAGCGTCTATCACAGCGGTTCTTGATTTTTTGGTTTGCCCGTAGCTTTAATTTTTTTTATCTTCTAAGCTATTTGTCAAAATGATATAGTTCAAAAGACAATTATAATTTGCATTTATATTTTACTAACGTAAGAATTTCAATACATATTTTAATAGAAAATTATGTTGATTGTAAGACAACCATATAAGAGAGAGATACGAAATCGCGGTATTTATTTATTCATTGTTTTTTATTTTGAAGATCTACAATTCTTTCCTATATCATTTTAGGTATGTCTCATGGTTTAGCCTAAGTAAACAATGAAAGCCAGTTTTGGCTCCTGTATACAAAATTTTAATTTTAATGTACTTATACATAAAAATCATTTGGAATAAATTATCTGAATTATGGTGAAAACCGTTTTTAATCCGTTGAGTGGTTTAGAAGGAGTTAGAGAAGTTTAGAACGAGAAGAGTAACTTTGTTTCATGCTATCGAGTAATTTTATACGAGTAAAATAAGGGGAAAAGACGGCTCTTCCGAATTTAATTAAATATGGACACTTTTGTAAATTTACCAAAGGTTTGGTGGTTGGTATCAGTTACTTGATATTAATTGGTTTTTCAGTGGATAGGAATTTCCGAATAAAACGAAATATAGAAGCTATTTTAAGATCATTAAAATTTGGAATAAAATTTCAGGATTTTAGTTTTCCTTGAATCGTCGTAATATTATATTAAAAAAAAAACTTTTAATCCATATCAAGATTTAACATATCCTAACAACTTTGCGCTAGTTAACGTAACTTAGTCGTTAAGAGTCGTTAACCGTGCGGTGTATTACGTAAAGTAAATGAGATACGTTTTAGTGAGTTTAAACGAGTCGTGGAATACCTTGCCGCGCAGTGTCTGCTCTAAAGGGTAAAAAAATAACACTGTAAAAACGATACGTGCTTTCCATAGGAAGTGCCGAATGAATTTAAAAAAAAAAGACTTTAATAAAAACGTGTAGACAGATATCGTTTCTACATGCTAATTTTTGACGAGTTCCAATAAAATGCAATGTAAGTTCACATTTTACAGGATTTTTAAAAGATAGAAACTATTCATTAACATGTTCCGTGGCTTCACGTGCATTTCATGTTTTTGGAACGCTGAATTTGATAATTCGTAAAGGCGGAACATCAAACAATACTATACATTCACATTTTTAATACGAGTATTAGTTAATATTGATGGTAAACAATATATATTATCATCATTTCTGCCTATAGTCGTTCACTGCTGTTTTTTTTTAAATTTAATATATATATATATCAGCAGAAATAAAATTAAGTAGTACTATTTTTTAATTACATTGATTAGAATTTCATTTCAGATTGGAATGTACTTTTTTAATCTTTGCACAAACAAAGTAGTTCAGATGGAAACACTTTAAGCCGATATTTTAAAGTATTTAAAAGAATAAATGTCTAATAATTTAACAAGAAATGGAATGTAAACGAAATATTTAATACAACCTTCTATCTTCTTAACCGCAAACGTAAAGGATGTATGGAAAGAAAGACGATTAAAGAAGATTATAAAACATTAAACTAAAAGATTATAAAATATTAAACTAAAACTTATACTAAATATTAAACTTTTAAGTAAGTTGAAAAATAATTCACATTTTGTCCTCCGGGATAAGAATAGGTAAACAAATAGCAGATGAATTGAAAGGGACATTGATTTGTTACGGAAAACACATGTAAAGAAATATGCTGATGAAGCTTATTTAAGTCTTTTACTTTTTTACATTGAAGAAGCAAATTAGTAGCTCATGTGCAGCGACGGAATTATAGCAATCAGAACATTCACTATTGTTAATTGTAACTGTTTTTGATTTAAAGGTTTTAGCCTTAGTGATGAAAATTACTCGTAGAATATCATCATCTCCCTGCCCTTTTCCCACTTGCGTAGGGTCGGCACAGTATGTACTTCTCTTCCATATATCTTGGACTCTTATGTAGTCCATACTGCAACTGGTTTTGGCTATAGTTTTACGGCCGGCCGCCTACCTGATGCCAACCCTCCTTGGGAAAATTACTCGTAGAATATATGTATGTTAATTATGTATTTGGAAACAGTGATCGCAAATAATAAGAAAAAAGGGTTGGATAGATAATCTGACTAATTATATGAGATTTTTACGAAGTATTAAGAAGTTTAATTAATTAGACTTAGAATTGTTTAAGAAGACTTAAGATGTTTTGAATATAATAAAAATGCTCATGCCTTTTACCATCCCTGAATGGTTAATAATAAATACCCAAGTCATTGTACAAGCTTTTTAGTGTGTTATACGTGCATGTCGTGTCCATTTTATAACAATTATATAAGTATTTTCGTCATTACACAGTTTATAGTGTAACGATTTACGATATTTCGAGGCTAAGCGATCGTAAATTGGACTTTATATTCAAATTTAAAGGTTGTCAGAATTACTAAATATGTCATTTTTATATTTTTTCAGTTATATATATTAACTAAAATTAAATTATGAATATTACGAAATAATGGCATCATGTCTAGCAAACTTTCACCCCTTATCCCCTTTAGACCTTTTTCAAGGTCTAGCCTATTTTTTTACCGAATTTTTACAAAAACGGTTCCGGGTTAGATGAGAAAACTTGACTTTATTAAAATTTCCATATAAACTTTCATCCCCACAAAGGTCGAAATTTCATAAAAGCTTGAACAAAAGTTAACCTTAAAGCAAAGTTTCATGTTTTTATCTTCAATAATAACGAATTTTCATACAAATTTTCAACCCTCATTTTAACTCTTTTTACGCAATATAATGTAGCTTGTATCTTTTCCAAGGTTATATCTATCGTATCAAATTTTATCAAAATCGGTTTAGTTGTTTTGGCGTAAAAGCGTAATAGACTTGTGTCTACTATCCTCACGTATATGAGTCGGGAAGCCGAGACGACAACCGACAACCGAATGAAGTCGGACGTCAATAAAACGATACCGACTGATATCGAAGCAGTAATATAGAAGTACAGTAGAAGCAGAATAAATGGATTCGAACTCTGAAATTGGTGCATGACAAACAAAAAAAAAAAATAAGTGGAAGATCTCTAAATATAAAATATTACTAATTGGCAAACTTTATTATACCAGCCGGGTGTAGTTGGTGATTTATTCACTTAATTATACTTCGATTTGGGAAGAGTGTGTTTCAGCATTTCGGTGTTATTATATACTCAGAACCATGTCGTAGGGTTTCGGCTCTATGATAATGGGAATTCGACGTCTTAGGGGC
>DWLR01006352.1:0-10130 GCA_018246295.1 Papilio alexanor hazarajatica
ATGTCACTAACTTGTTCGATAAATATTTTTCTGGGACCTCCTACCAATGCTACCACTATAACTATATAACTTCAATTTCGACGTACCTGTTTTGACAGAGCAATGTATATACGATCGGCTCTCGTAGTAGACCCAGTCGAAGCCCGCCTCGACTGCCAGTCGAGCGAGCATGCCATACTTGCTGCTGTCGCGGTCGCTGGTGGTGAGATCGACGGCGCGGCCCTCGTAATGCAGCGAGTGCTCCTGGTGCGAGTTCTCCTCGTCCCAGCCCTCGATCACGCGCAGCCGGACCCCCGGCCACTGGTTCATCACGCTTATCGCGAGAGTGTTCAGCTTCTCTTTACAACGCTGTGGATTTAAGAAATGTTACCGTTAAAGTAAGTCAGTAAAAGTAAACTACAAATCGGATTATATGTTTAAGAAACTGTAAACCTGTATCGAAATACGAAGTTGACTTGTTGAATAAAATTTCGTAAGTTCTTCAACTGTCGCAATGCTTCAAATAATGCCAATTCAAATAATTTATATATTCCTTTGCCGCTGATATTCCTTAAGCTTCAAAAAATTTAGAAAGAAGTTGCTATTTGTTATTTAAAAGAAGTTCAGGAAAAAATCACATAACTATAAAATTACTCGTCGTAAAATTTAGAGCATATAACGTAATAACCAATAAGAAGGCATATCATCGAGAAATATATATTACTCGCCTCTTTCATCTTTCGGCAGAACAGTAACTTACCTGGAATTCGCTTATCTCATCTTATCCATATAGTATTAAAACATAAAAATTATTTGTAATAAAAGATATTGTCAATAATTTTTAAGCTAAAAGTTGGTAAATTAATAAATACTTATCAATAAATTGTTTACTATCTATCAAGCAATAATTATAGCTAATTGATTAAATATCACGCACTGTGCTAGTAAAGGCAATTTAGTCACATGGCAGTTGGCTTTCGAGAAACAATTGCACTCTAAAGACGCGCGAAGCTTTTTGTTTGCACATCCTAAAGAAAATACCAATAGACGTGCTAACAAATCGACAAACGCTGCCGCCGCAGCGACGGGCGGCGCGGGATGTCGAGCGTTTTGTCATCGAAGAATAAATCAAATTAAAACACGCCGGTCAAAGGAATCGACACGATGCCATTTGTGAAATAACTTTGTGGAGCAAATAAAGGCAATGTCAAAATATTTATAAAGAAATGCGGACAAAGCACCACGCACCGCACGCTAGCTTTGTGTCCCAATGTCAACTCACTCTATGCAGATTCTAAGTGAAAAAATTGGAGAGATTGACGTAACGAATCGAACCGATGGGAGTTCCGCTTAGACGAGTCGCTCGCTTTTATTCAGTGTAACAGATATTTTGAAGCACCGTACATAATTATTTCTACGAATGTCTTAAAGTAATAAAGAGTTAGAAGAAATCAACATTTCCGTTCAATACGCATAACAAAAGATCGATGGTAATTCCACGTATCTGTACTCACGTAAAATATATCAATGAAAGAATATTTTTGATTCGATACTCGAACTCGTTCTGATGAAATCATGGAACAAATTTAAATTAGTACAACTGAAAGAATAGTTTCGGCACCGATACGAACGTTGTTTTTATTTAAATGGGATAAATTAAATTAAACTTTTGAGTAAAATATGTGTTGTATTGACAGGTAGACGAGAGCGGGTAAGACGAGACAAGGCAGGGGCGCAGCACGGCGGCGACGAGCGATGCTCAATGTTTGCTTCCCCGCGGTCATCTCGGCCCGCACTAAAACAATCGAATGCTAAATGTATACTCAAACACTTCGTGCACTTTAACGTGGGAACACGTCGGCGGCGCAATTAGCCTCTCGCACCGCACCACCGTCCAAATTGTTGCTTTCACATTTTTTTTACGATTAACGTAGCAATAGAAACAATAATAATTAACGTATGCACATTCACAAAAAAAATTAAGGTCTGTTATATCTGCAAAGTGTCATGTAATATAAAACGAATTGCGTTCAATATTATTATAATCTATATGGACCGGCGGCACATAAGCGAGGCTGGATCTGGTAAGAAGAAGCGACGAGACGTTCCCGGCGGGCCATTATAAATTCATTATGCATATTTTTAGTAAACAAGCTGTCGATCACAATGCTCCGACGCGGCGGGACGCCTGCCTCTGACACCTCTTCAGTCCGCCTTGCGTACCCACGTAGGACCCTAAAACCACGATTACCTTCGTTGCGGAATGCAACTATACCCAATGAGCATTCAACGACAAACGAGTTTTTATCACGGGCTCGATTAATGAAATATATATTCGCATGTTATCGAATTACACCACATTGAAATCTTAAATTCGACTACATTGATCAAATTAAAAAAAAAAAAATAACGAGCGTATCGAATACCTAAGGTCAAGTTTTGTAGTGACACGCCAGGCTACCTGAACCGGCGAGGCACTAGCAGACGCATAATGAAGGCCGCCTGATGGAATTGAGGCAAAAATCGAACAAAAACTTTAAGGATCATCGCACTGAAGCAGCGGGTGCGGTAACGTGAGAACATGAGGCGTGCTCTCCGACTTCACGCGAGCCTCTCACGTTACTGAGTTACGAGTTCGCTCGGTTTCGATACATCAGGACAGTGTGCCGGCGTCTTGATGCCACTCGAACGCTAATGGCTCACATGTAAATAGAAATAGCCGAGTAAATGGCCGACGATTGCCACCCGATGCATCATTCGCCACCTTGACGGAGCACGGCGGCCGCTAATTTATAACCGCCTCCCTGCACGACCATAACAATATATTAGGATAATTAAATGGCTCTTTACATTCCTTAACACGTCTTTTTAGTACAAGGCCAGGAGTCAAAAAGCACCGAGCAATGGTGACTGGTTTCAATGTTGCTTTTTTGCTTTTATAGAAACCAGAACAAATAGTTTAAGGGTTGTTTTTATGAGTAGATAATAGTCCATTCGCATAGGTTAAGCAAACTTACGTTAGTCATTTTTATGTATTCTTGATTCTGATATAAAACATCAATTCAAATAGTCTTAAAACTAAATTTGCATGCAATGCAATATTTGCATGATGCAATATGAATTAGCATATTTGCAGGTTATTTTAAATAAAACCTCAACTAAAAAAAGGATAAACAACTCAAAGGGACAAAATCCTAGTTTGATTACATCTGACGAAACTTATGTTTATATTATTTTGTAAGGAGTTAAATAACGAAGTTTATCTTGTCTTTAACTTTGTTGAAAACAATTCACTTTATGTGCTAATTAATAAACATTCAATTAGTTCGTCAGAGGACATTATTTATGAGCCCATGTTTACTAATAAATGAGGACATAGCAAACATTTGTCCACAGTAAGCGCGACATAGTGCGGGACCGACGGTCGGACATATCATAAATATACATGTGAAGGGCGGATCACCTGTGTGAATGTTTATGTTTGAAGCACTTTAATGTTTGTCCACGAAAAATATCTCTCTTTGTTAACTCTACGCGTTTGTCGTCAGTTTTGAACCACCGCGCTCATCCCATTCTTATAAACGCACAAAATTAATTCAGTCAATATAGTCAATTTATTCAACACTTCTTAAGGTATTTTATCACTTTGAAGCTCTATTAGAATATATCTAGAACACATTAATAAACAATAATACACGTTAGAAGGCTTTTAAGAAAATCGTAGTGACAGATCATAAATTGAAATTTTACCTCTATATTGACAGCGTTTTATTTTTCATTTTGATAAAAATGAAATTGTTTTCAATGCTTATATAACTTTTGATAATACCAGTCAAATCAAAAATTAATCTCTTAGAGAACTTAGAAAATGTACGCGTAAAATACTATTAAAATTTTCAGATACGCATAATTTAAAATGCAACTTCTGACGGCGAAACATCTGCACTAAACTTGACTTGCTAACGAGTACAATCTACAAGGCTTTAAAGACCCCGACCCGAGCGCCTTTCACTAGGCTATTGAAAAAAAGTTAAATCTACACGCCGCTACATGACGAGAAATAAAACTCTGCAGACATTTCCAATAATAACTTATTATTCATATGTTGCTATCGAAATAAGGATCCACACTAAATACGTAACACATTCTCGTGACTATTCAAGACAAAACGGTAATAAATTAAACGAGTATTTTAATTTATCTGATAAAGCTTTAGTCACAGTGTTTTAGGATTGCTACGATAGACGAATAATTGAATAGATATGGAAAGGTGTAAACCGATCATGATTCTAATATCCAAAAAAACTCCCAGTTGCAAACTAAAGAATTATGCCTTCATTCACCTCTTAAGTATGTAAAGAACAATCTTAACTTGTTTTGTTTTTCTAAGGTACTACTATTTACTCCTAATGAAAGTAATAAAAAATAATGAATAATACATAAATAAATAATAATAACTGACTTATATTCTAAGTTTTGATGTGATGGGATTGTGAGTGAATTTATTATTATTGACATCATGTTTTTTTATGCGTAGAATATTTTTTATCTTTGATTTGGAGCATTTTGTAGTCCCCTGTTATTAAAATTGCAATTGGGCCACTATTTTTGATAATTCTTTGTATACAACAATATTGTATATTGTTGTATACAACAATATTGTATATTGTTGTATAATATGGACATGATAAACAATCAATTAGTCATCTACACTCTATTGTTACATTGTGTATGATTTATTTACAAGAAATATCTCTTGAATACTAGCAGGTGCAAATCCATTCATGTC
Organism: Papilio alexanor hazarajatica; assembly: GCA_018246295.1. NCBI lineage: Eukaryota > Metazoa > Arthropoda > Insecta > Lepidoptera > Papilionidae > Papilio > Papilio alexanor. The sequence goes on from DWLR01006352.1 coordinate 4,769, forward strand.
TCGTTTGTCCCGATTGTAAGTGCAGTCTCCGGTCTGATTTGTTAAGGTTACGTTGTGTATAACGTCGAAAGCAAATTGTTCTTAATACCCATGGGAAGGATGCGACCGTGTTATTTATATTATCGTGATCACTAACGCGGGCTGACGTGAGGGTCAATGGCGGAGTCAATGAGAGCATGCCCACTAGTCGCGACGTGCAAGTCACGTCATGAGAAAAGGAATCCACGCTTCCGACATCGATCTCATACTATTGTTTATTTCTATACAATTTATAATACAAAAGTTGTTTGTAGCTTTACTGAAATTAACATTTGCGTGTTTGAAAGTAAAGGAGGAAAAATCACTAACGGACGCTACTTAATTTCAGAGTACATATTTAACCGTTCCCGCGTAATTATGCTTTTCGCGAAATCGCGTGCGAAGACTATAAACATTGCCCGTATAGTGCCAATTTACGGCGTCAACCCTCCGAGAGCCAATAACTCGAGCTGTTGCTGATCGATTTGCATCCGTAATTACGTCACTTTAAGCGAAACAGGTGATGAAAACGAGACAGGTATCTACGTGTCCGTCGACTTCGTTGTACGCCCCTCTCGGCCCAACCTGCTTTTATTTAACGCTCGTTCAAAACTACTTTTTTAATTTGTTGCCACCGATGGTATCGAGGCAATGATCACCATTAAGTAATCCATTAAAAATGCACATTCACGATGCGCTCGCGTTGTCATAATAAAATGAGTTATTGATTTATCATTATATCAGAGCTTCATAAGTCGGGCTGTCGGTGCGAGTTTGTCACAGGCCGGTGCGCTAATCTTTGGCCGTACGGTCTGCCGCAGGGTCGCGAGAACCTCGATTCTCACCCTCGAGATCTCACCTTCTTAGAAAAATAAACTGTATTTGTTACAGCACTCTCGTAATCGCCGCTTTTATTGTTTATCCCTCGCCCCAAAGCGAAGTGATCGCATCGCCGTGGGCGTAAAGACAACAATCGCACGTATCACACTATACGTCCTCTTTCGCTGACGCTCCCGAAGAGGCCCTCGATAATATTTTATAAGACAAATAACCAGATAAAGATGTTTTGACGTGAACCCGTGTTCATCGCTCACACTAAAATGCGCCCAGTGAACACGTATAATAAAATATTTATTAAGGATATTTTGATTTCGATCGGAAAAAGAATAAGACGGTCCTAATTTAGTGTCAACTTTATTGGTGGCGAGTGGAGCGTTAAGGCGATCGGTTCGGGTGCGCTCGTGCTGACAGGACTTAGCGGCAGACCTTACGTAGATCCATTAGCATTGTTTTAAAGGATTAAAGTGGCGTTTACGTGCGCTTTGTGGGGCGACGTGTCGATAGGCATATTTTTATGACACATGCTTTTTTGACTCAACAAATTATCAGTGTGAAATGACTACCGGCTGAAGAGTGTTCGATAAGGTAATCCCGCTTTGGACTTGTTGAAAACACAGTTTTCAACATAAAGTAGGTAATTAAGGATTTTTTTAAAAATAACATCGTTAGCAGATTCAATTATCTACACAATTAAACCTTAAATGTTTAATTGAATAGAGCATGTTATAGTAACAATAATGATTATTGCAACTATAATTGATTTAAATTAAAAAATGAATAGTTTTTTTCTGACGCTTCCAAAACAACTAATCAGTTGTAAAAATAATTGTAAATATAATTTTTATAATGTTATAAATTGTAAAACTAATTGTAATAATAACATCTAATATTTTAAACGTAACGTTTTAGCGTCAAGTGGAAGAGTTTGGCGACCGCGGCCGGTGTTGAGTTACACAAAAGGTTTTGTATTGTTTTCCCAACCCAAATCAAAACTGATATCTCTCGAGTAATTTGACGAAATCATTCGATGAGAGCCGAATCGTTTTTTCTTACAACCCATCAAAGATATAAAGAAAAATAAAATTGTAGAATTTTAAACCGTATGGTTTTAAAATAGGGACGACGGCGTATAAAGTTAATAGAAGAAACGCTAAGCAGTACTTAAAGGAAATATTAGTTTACAAGATCCAAGACGCTTCTAAACGACTCGCGCGTTTTAAGGCGAAATGACACGAAACTGTGATGTGACAGTTTCTTCGCATGGTTAAGTTTTTGGAATTTAGCAAAATGTGTAGTTAATTTATCGAAACTATTTATTTTTAAATAATTGAACAGAGCCGAGTAAGTTAAAGCATGAGTGTTATAATAAAAATAAACAAACCGTATTTAGAAAGTCTAACAAATAAATCAATATGAATTAAAAGGACAATAGGAAAATAATTTTACTGTTAAACTGTTAATACGGCTGTGTATGTGTCATCTCAAAAAAGGCATTGTTTCTGACAATATATAGATTTTTGTTACAAAATAAATTATAGTAAAATATATTTTAAGATTCTAATTTGATATTTACTCCAAGATTTCTCAATATTTTTAACCTTTACACTAAGATTACTAAAGAGCAATAAATGAGTTAAATTTAAATCCAAACTGTGTTTGTATTAAATTTTTGAAAGAAATGGAACAACACACTCATTAATTACTTGTTGTTGTTTGTTTATCAAAATAATTGCACTCAATATGACGACTGATCATGTGAGATCATTCTTTATATTATTCATTTGTTCTGCATTAACTTAATTAACATGAAAATTACTTTTTTATTACACTTAATTTTATAACACTTTAAATTCTTCCTATTAATTATTTTCTGCATTTTACTTAGCTTCATTTTTGTATTTATAATTATTAAGTAGCGTCTGTCCCGGAATCTAATTATAAACATTTGTAATTTATTATTAAAAGTTTCGTCATAATTCGTATCATAACACTTTAAAGTTAGCGTTTCAGTATACGGTAAAATATAACGAAATAAATTCTGATACAAATAAAATAACAAAAGCATTACAAGTGGGCCTTTGCATAAAATTTATTTTATACCAAATCCGATGTTATATATCATCGGACACATCGTTTAGGGAAGTAGAAAATAATTTAGGAAAGCAAACATTAAGAGTGCAGTCCATCAGCCGAGAGGGCCGATTATTTATATTGCTTATCTGTGAACAAAGCGAAACTCGAATCGCTGCAGTCAGGCGCCTTTGTTCGATGGAGGACGCCTCGCGTTAGGCCGTACCAAATATCTTTAACTTGAATCTTTAACAACTACACGTTTTAAAATTATATAAACTTATATTCTTGTCATAATAAAAAAAAATAATACACGTAAATAGTTACTTATTTGATACATTTAATAACAACAGATTAAAACACAATCTCTCATTTACAGTACACTTTTAATTTTTATTCGAATCGAATAGTTATAGCTTTGTATGTTTACTCGTAGGTCTATTCTAAGCTTCACGTGTCAATATAACCGTTTTTCATTAAATAGTAGTAATTACTGCTATTCAAATTAACAGCCGACCTATGGAAATCGCTTTAAACCTTTTTAAAAGTCCTTAAAACTGAATAAAGTTGCGGAAAATATATGAAGTGTCGTTTTAAGTTAAAGCTTACATCATTAGCCAACAAGACCGATGACGCTCGAGTAAAAATAGTATTTTATAAGGCCTTAACGGTAGACGACATTTAGAACGGGTCGCGAATACCTCGGTACGATCAAAGGCCTCGGACGAAAATTAATTATCAATTTGTCGTGGATGCCAGGAGGCGACATAAATCGATCGCGTGTATCTCCCCGCGGCCGCATTAGCCACGCTCCAACACGCGATTAGGATAACAAATGCTCAGTTTAAGGTTATCTGAACATCGCGGACATGAGAGAGCTTTTTGCCACCGCGTCCCTCGCTCTGACCTTCTTTGTTTCCTTTTACCTTGTATCGCTCTCGAATTAATTCGACGCTGCATTTTTTAAATTACAAACATTTAAATGTTCATCTTTGTCCAAATTTTCTTCTGTTTTATACTATAAAACTTTGGATTTAAAAAGAGGTTTAAGTAAATATCACAATAAAGATGTTAAAAGAATATTATGTTTAAAATTATTGAAATAAAATCTGAAAATTATATAAAGTCCATGTGATATGGAAAATCGAGAGCCGGGTATTTGCGCCAATGTAAATATATTATAGTTTTACAACGTAGTAGTGAAAAGTTTTACTTCTTATTAATTTATCTTGTAAATATTATATAATAGTTCTTATAAATATTTAAACATAAGACATGAATGTCGGTTACATTTCACTTTAATTGTAAGCTACGTGCTCACCGATAATGCAAATTACATGTCACTATATAATATCAAATGTGGATACCAACGGCGATAAGTAGAACGCCATAAATATGCATGCCCTGTCTTCGCCGATTACCGCGCTACATCACAAGCTAAGAAAAATGTGCGTAAATTTATTAAGGAACCACAAAAACGATGGAAGAAAAGTCCACATGTATCATGCTCATACAAGCTACTATATTATTGATTATTGTGACAGTATGCTATTTATTATATAGTATATCAAATTCATGACATGCACAAGAGAACAGTTTGAATCATCTGAAATACATTAGCTGATTTCAACCATCAAAAATGCGCTCGGTTAGATCGTTTTAAAATGGCGTCCTTTTTCAGTTGATGCTAGTGTATAATTATCGAGACGCAGGCGTATGCGAAATTGGGGTCTCACCTCGCTCAGCGGCCATAAATAAAATAAAATGACTGGCATCGGTGGGAGGAACAGTGCACTAATGAATAATCTGGATGACCCAGACCCGCGCCTCGCAGCGGGATCTCCGGCCCCGTGGCAACGAGCGCGCCCGGCTCCCTCCACGTTGATGCTATTGGTCGATACCGATCTTCGCATCATATTAACGATAATCTGTACCCGTTACACCACTGATTATTAACACAAACGTTTAAGTTTTTTTTTTCGTAACATAAAGGCTTCTTTTATCTTCATTATATCAATATTACTGATCGATTACAGAGGTATTTTTTCATTCACCTCTCGTCCACGCGTCGTTTGATCATTTTTGAATCATTCGAGAGGTCGGATTACACAATTGTAAATAAATGTTGAAAAATTACTCAACACGAAATACCAATTTGAATATGAATAGCTAGGCGCCATGTAGACAGGTACATCAAAAAACCGGCCCAATGTAATAATGGTAGACAAATGTCCCCTCGGAGCACACAATGCGCGACTCGGAGAGCCGAATGCCTTATAACACATGCTAATTTAAAAGCCTGCTTCAATGCAATGCAGTAAGCTTATTTAATATAATAGAGCATTGATTGTGAAATCTGAATTGATAATACGCTTGCTATTCACACTAATGCAACAATAAAAATAAATAAATCTCTATGTCCATGACATACAGG
>DWLR01006353.1:0-10129 GCA_018246295.1 Papilio alexanor hazarajatica
TATATATATATATATGTATGTATGTATGTGTGTATGGCCGTTCCATTTTAACTTTCTTAGGTTAAACGATCCGATCAATTATAAAGAATTAGGTGTCATTCCCTTTGTATTCTCCGGAATGGCATAGGGTACCCACAGTAAGTCGTGTTTATTGGTTTTTTAATTAACAATGTTCGTTCTTTTATTATTTCATTATTAGAAACAGTTGTATTCTTATTTTAATTAACACAAATTAATGTTTGATTTACTTTTGCCTATATAATAATTGACAATATGATATCTCTGCCCCCAGTTACGGAGATAATATACAATTCAATTTAAATTCTACATTAAAATGGTTTAAGTACTAAAATAATTTTCGTGCGAAATCGTTAAATTAAGTAATAAAAAAAAAATTAATAAAAAATCTGATTGCGAGCTAGGTAAGCTGTTTAAATTATTGCTTTCAAAACTGTTCATTTGGAATTATACTAATCAAGTGTATGGTAATAATATGTCACTGGTTCGCTATTAACGTTCGTTAGAAATGAACGGAAGGTACATATGACGATGAATGCGCGAATATGAAATGAATGTGCGAAAACATTTTAAAATTCATTCTCATCAAAAGGCGCTGGATTTCTCTCTCCGTTTATAAAATAAAACATGATCGCATAAATAATATTAAAAAATAGTTGAGTCTGATAGAAAAAAGGCCAGGGTATCGGAATAAAAGTGGAGCGGCTCCGAACAAATACGGATGTCGCAACACCGGCTTTCGGGTCGCCGAGCTATACGGCCGGTGAATTGTTTTATTTCCATGTCTGTTTTCTTTTGTACGTTCGCTGTTGACGTATCTCTATTTTACAGTATATCGTTTGAAAGGTGATCACGGCTAGATCGTTGCATCGACAGTACGTAATCTTGCTAAGAGTGATTTATTTGTTATTTAAATGTTTTCCATCTTTAATTTTTTGAAATTTACTTGACGATATAGTATTTTCAATATTTTATTTACTAATTTAAATGTATATGATAATTAGTAACCAATAAATCTGTATTTCTGTGCTATTTTGTGCTAATTCATATAGTCATATTAAGTACCGAATATAAGTATATTACCGAGCGGGGTTGGAGGCCGGCCGTAAAACTATAGCGAAAACCAGTCACACTGTGGACTTCAGTAGAGAACTAGAGAGAGAGAGAGAGAGAGAGAGTACGGGAGGGACATATGGAAGAGTAATAAATACTGTCCCGACCCCAGTGGGAAAAGAGCAGGGAAATGAAATCTGTATTTATGTATTACATGTCTGTGTAGTACTGCTGTATATTTTGTGGGGTGTTAAATTAATTATGATTTTTTTAAATACAAGAATGTGGCAAGTATTTTTCGACGTATCAAAATTTTTTTGATGTAAATAAATATTCAAATTACTTTTATAATTTAACATTTTCTGATTAAAAAAGACTTTAGAAGAACTGTTGCTGTTGAATGGGATGATAGCTAAGATTAAAAAATCAATTTTTTCCATATACAAAGTAACAAAGATTCCTTAAGAGACAAACTTAATAATAGTTAATCTAATTTCACAACCAATGGACCCATACACATGTCAACCCATCGGGATCGGGCAAGATCGTTAGTTGTTTGCTGAAGTCTAATGGAGAGGGAGGCCTGTGTCCATCTGTATACGTGTGTTGGCAAAGTATAACAATATTTATTAATTCCAATCATTATTGTTTTAGATAATTGGTCGTCATCTTCGGGAACAAAAAGCAAGAAACAAAAACTCGGCCGTGTCACTCTTGGACTGCGCGCTGCGCGGGGTTTCGGCGCTACCCGCGGCATCTATATCGGAATTAGCCGGAGTTGGACTTCATGGACTGGTCATATCGTCGGGAGACATTCGTAGAGTTCAACAGGGAGCTTTCAATTCTATCGCCGCAACATTATTGGCATTGGGTAAGTATGCATATATACTCGTACGTGCACTATATTCGTAGGAATTGCGTATTTAAGTTATAAACTAACATTTCCTCCTATGTCTGTTTGATTTGACATTTTACTTTTGTTACAATGACTTGTCGCTAATGAGTTATGGTTGTGAATGATATCCAGATCAGTTATTTATTTAAATTTGGGCAACTATTAAGTGTTATAACTATATTATTTTTATTACATATGTATGTACGTGTAGCTGTAAGCAACTTGGTAAATAACTTTTTGAGTTAAGTACTAAATAATTCAAATTCAGCAATAATGCTTTACTGCGAATGCACTACAATGATAAAAAAATGAAAACTCTTTTATTCAAATCAACAAGACACTATGAGACATTCGCAAGTCAGTCCCATTTAATTTTAAATGTCACTGATCCTCGGCTTCCGAGGATGTACCGAAAATTAAACATTTTGGTAGATTTAATACTAGAACTATTATATAGTATAGTATAGTATAGTCGTAAAGTGACTTTGAATTACTACTATAGTATGATTAAAATTATATAATCTGTTAAAAAATGTAAAAAATGTTGTAAGTGTTAAATTTTTTAATATACTTCAGATACTACTATACTACGATAGAACTATACTACGATGAACTATTTCTGGGCTATACTACGAAAGTTGTTTTGTTTCCAGGGCTGCCAAACAATCAATTGCCCTCGGTGCCGACCGAAGCACTAAGTCACCTCACGTTATTGGATCGACTGGATCTCTCTAATAACAAAATTCACATGCTTGACTCAAATTCTTTTAAGGTATTAATTTGTATATTATGATTATTATACGTCAATTGTCATAGTTGTTTTTTTTAGACAAGAAGGTGGCAGACAACCAACCATACCAATAACCAACTACCGTATTATCATAACATGTTTACATATAATGAAACATGTAGTGAAAAACAATATATCGACGTTTTTTTTATATACAGGAGGGTGGAAAACGAGCAAGTGGTCACTTAAGTGACCGTTACCCATATACATTCGCGAGTTGCAGATGCGTTGCCTACCTTTAAGAGACATAGACATAGACAGAAAAATTGACATTTTCTTCTCCTATTCCTCCACTTTCCCGTCCAATCCTCTTTTCCTTGTCATCCTCTTCTTTATTAGAAAAGGGTGGGAAGTCAAAGAAACTAAAACTAGGCCTCCGGCAGCTCACTCCTCATACGAAACGCAGAAAAATTCTACTTTACGCCTGTCTTCCGTGAGGTCGTGGTATTTCACCGCTCGAGCGGGCCATTCGTGCAACAGATGTTGTTGTTGCGGATTCTATCACTGTTATTTAAAATTGTATAAAATAGTACACAGATTTAAAAGTTGACACAATAATTTTTCAAATGTATAATATTTCTTTTGTTATGGTACAAAATAAATCAATCAATTTTTTAACTTTTTGTCTAATTTGATTTAATTTTAAATTTTTTCGTTTATTGAATTTTGTATTGATATCTATATTTTCAGGGAGTTAAGAACCTCACATATCTAGACATAAGCGACAACCAGTTAACGGATATATCACCAGATGCATTCAAGCCATTGTCTGAATTGAGCGTATTAAGGCTGAGAGGAAATCTACTTAAAGTAACTGCTCTGCCGTCTTTAAAGGTATTGATCATGATTCTTTTAGCTTTTTTATACTTTAGAAGGATATAAATGATTCAGGAAATCACCTACTTTTATTACATCCCGTATTCCCTCAAATATCCTAAGCAGTCAGAAGAGAAGTTACAAAAAAAGCAAAGTTCGTTCAAAGTTTGTACAAAAAAGAAGTAATAGGAAAAAAATAATGATCCGATTTGTAAATATATAGAGAAAAACTGATTTTTTGTATTTATTAATTTAGTGCAATAACTACAAAAAAAAAAACCAGTTCACGCAGCAGTAATACTTCGTATAAACGTACTTAATATAAACGTCATAAATATGATGTCAGGTAATAGTCAGCATTGACAAAGATATCTAGAACTTACATTAACATGCTTTATTCAAACACCGTGACAGTTTATTAAACCCATAAAGACTATAGATAGGTCTATAGATCGTTAGTTTATATCCGGCTCGAAAGGACCAATATTTATGGTGGAGGTCAATTTCACTTGCTATTTAAAGGGGTCTGAATTGATGGTAAATGGAAAGTCGTGACAGAAATAAGCAAAGGAAAAGAATTGTGCCAAAACTATAACAATTTTGTATTTATGTTTTACTTTCTATTTTATTCTCAACAATGTTGATATGAACGCTCTTTTATTTCTGGCAAATAAAATTATTTACATTGTGTTTATAACGTTCACTTTGTTGATAATTCTAGTACGGAAATCTCTAGAGCAGTTCGGTAAATGTATACGTATATTACAATGTTGTTGTTTTGCAACAGGACGCTCATTATTTGCGAGAGCTGGATGTTTCGAGCAACGCGCTGGAGGGTCCCTTGGGAGCAGGCACAGTGCCGTCGCTTGGCTACCTTAATATACTCCATCTTTCAGACAATACCTTCGCTAGCATACGCCGAGGGGCATTGGCAGGTGAATGTAATTTAAATACATAGATAATAATTTATCGATAACTACAAGCACGTTAATAATATTAATGTCCTTAGGATGTTATGCTTAAGATGTATGATAGGTGTGATTTTGAATGAAATGCTTGAAAGAGGATGTTGTGACTAGAATTGTCAAAGTTATACTTCAGTCGTTCGGGCATGTCGGTGAATGTATAAATGATGAAAGAGAGAGGAATAAGACAAATTTATGTTGCCAAAGTAATGAGCGGTGTTGGTAAGGGATGCCCCAGAAGAACTTTTATCGATCAGATTAGTGACATTCTGAAGAAAGGGGTACAATTACGGGTACTCCTTATATCGATAAGGAGTACCCGTAATTGACGAGCAATGAATGGATGGTTTGGTTGAACGGATGTAGAAAAAGCGAAAGAAATGTGCCAGGACTGCACCAAATGGAAGATCGTAATCTCAGTGTAACCTTCTGGGTAAGAGAATAAGGCCAGATGAATTCTCTTTTTGCTGTTAGCAAATTGTTTAAACAAATTTCAGTAAAAATTTCGTTAATCAATTCGAAAAAAAAAATGAGTTTCTGATAGGATGTGAGGTACGATAACATATTATAATTTAGCCTTTTAGATCTTAATATAAAATTTGCAAATTAATTAGATTTGTGCCCGGGTGAATAATAGTACAATTCCTGTCATAGTTGAAATCTTTTGATATATTCCCTCAGTTTGGTTAAAAGATTTATGTGCTAAATCATTATATTTAATAAAGATGGAATTAATAAAAAATTACATTCGCAGGCCTCACAAATTTGACTCACTTGAATCTTCACAATAATCAAGTTGATGTATTGGAGGACTACGCTTTCAGACATCTCACCAATCTGACGCATTTAGATCTCTCGCATAATGAAATTGTAGCTGTCTCAGGTAAGAGATATTATATGAAAAAATATTTGTCATACAATTCAAGTAACTTTACCTTTCAAAAGAAGGTACATCCTTAACTATTGTGCTTATTTTTATTAAAATACGTATGTACATACGATGTGAAGCTTTTATATTTTGAACCCATGGGTAGCGACAGAGCCGTGTGGCTCTTGCTAACAGTCGTTGCATGACTTGGTTAATGGTTGAGGATGTATCACGACCTTCCAGAATATGATCGTTTATACGTCTGCCGTATCCTCCATTCCCCACTTTCACTCTGTTATTTATTACTGTCCGTTTGGAGTAGACGATTATTCCTAGGATAAAAATTATTTAAGTCCAAATTTTAAACTATAATGTTTATCACAGGCGCTTCTTTGGCTCAACTTACGAATTTAGTTCATTTGGACCTCTCGCACAATTTTCTGCGATCACTTTCAGCGGAGCCATTGAAGGCACTTCGAAAACTCACCGATTTACTTCTCCACGACAATGATATCGCTTTGATAGACGATGGTGCTTTAACTCTGCACAAGGATTTGAGCCGATTTACAATTGAAGGTATGTTTGTTTTACTCCATTCTTATATCCCTAATCGCATACTTACTCACTTCACGATATCCGAATTATTTGAGTGTTTACACGTTTATTAGGTCTTTTGGAATTAGGAGTCTTATTAGAGATTATTAGAAATTTGTGCTAATGTACTGATCAGGACTGTCATGACAAAAAATTGGTAGAATTATTTATATTGATGAATTAAATAAAAGTTAACTTTAATAGACACACTGATTTCAGTTTAAATTATAACTTTCCTATTTATTTATTTTAAAACTTTCATCTGTTGAATGGGATATTGCTGCACCACAAAACAAAATTATATAATATATTTATACAGTTATACAAAAGTTACAAATTATGAAATTTACAGCGATCTGCATCAAATTGAACTATATTATATATATATATTAGTATAGCTAGGTATACATTAAGAGGCATGATAAATTCGCTTTCCATTGCAGACAATCCACTGAATTGCGACTGCTTAATGGCCGGCTTTGCGAGGTGGTTGCGCGAGGCAAAAAACCTGTCCCAGTCCGACAAATCTGCTGCGGTCTGCGCAACGCCACCTCATTTAGAAGGAGCTCTGCTATCACGACTATCGAAAAACAAACTATGTGATGATTTCGAACATACTGAATCGAAAAAGGATGACATTAACTATGATTATAATAAAATATTCGACGTAGACATATCCCATGATAAGCTCAGTGTTGTTGATGAAACAGTAGTTGACGGAGATATTTATATTGATAAATCTGAAGGTCTAGATGACGACATATACGATGAAGAATTGGAAGTTCCAGGCGAAGAGGATTTGCCAATATCTAAGACCAAAGTAAGGATAATCTTATAATTGTAACGATATAACTAGGGGTGTATAAGCCTAAGCCTTGTGACTGTAATGTAATTATAAATTATGGTCATATACTGATTTCTTAATAAAGTCGCCATAATTAAAAAAAAACGCTCATTTTAACTGATTTAGGTTCACTATTATTAGGTTTATTTACGGTTTGAATTTCGTGGCATCCATTCTCATGCAGCTGGCACCTATTAACGTATATTATTAAGTATATTATTTGAAAAAATAATAATAGGTAGTTACTCTCTGTCACGTATGTTTATAAGTCTTATCTATCACCATTGCTCTAAAAGAAATGAAATACTCCTTTTTATGCTAAAGAACATTTAAGAATTTAATTTAATTTGATTTACAAAAAGCTAAACTGCTATAACCATTTCATTTGATTCATGCCATTTTTCTGAAGCATTTTTGTCGAAAATATTCAAGACTGATGTAAGATATTTCTTATTTTTCGGAAAATTACACTAAATCGGCTTGCTATTAAAATTTGTTTGGTTGGAAATACAATCTGCTGTAACTCAATATTGATGTACAAAATTTAGTATTGTACATCAATATTGAGTTACAGCAGATGTACAAACTATAGTTGAGTTATTTTATGTATAATAAAATTTGCATTCACCATTGAATAAGCTATGGATTTATAGGTAAAAGAAGTGACATTAGTATGACTGACCACAATACAATATTTAGGAGAGACATTAGAGAAAACACTCATTTTAATGGTGATGCTTTTCCCTTAATCTACTAACTACACCAGGAGCTCATGATTATCAAAGAGTTCATTTTGTAGGTGAGACTAGAAGACGCCTGGTACGACAAGGAAGAAATTCATCTGTCTTGGTCGCTTGATCCTCCATCAACACGTCGGTTCCGATGTACCGGCGTCACTGCTTCTAGAGGCGGCAGCTTGCCCAAGCACGTGGCTTGCCACAGAGCCCCGCCTGCTAATGTTGTGCTACGAGGTTTCAAAATTGATCCTGTCGAACGTTACACGTGAGTTTTTTGACAGATTTTTTTGATAATACAATCGTATAAAAGGCAAAGCTATAAAAACGGATTTCTTGGTGACAATTCTGTTTGGTTAAACTCATTTTTTAACCTGAACTTCTAAAATATAAAAGTGTTTTATTACAATTCTTTACTACATTTAGAGCGTAAAATACGATGAAAGAAAGCTTCCTTTTTCAAATTTAACGTCTATTATTGGACAACCTTAAGATCTTAGTTGATGATAGTACGGTCATAACTTAGATTCCCAGGTTATCATATATCCCTTATGATAGTTAACTTTTGTTTATAAGTCGGTCTCAGTGGCATCTAACAAACTAGAGAAAAAGCGGGTAGCAACTTATATCTCTGACTGCCTTAACCTAATCTAAGAGAGTTTAATTTCGTATTGTCTGATGATACATTTACTTCTAGATTTTGTATCGCTTTAGAAGAAATGGACAATAAAGATTCACCGATGGCTCTAGTGCTGGGCTGCGGTGCACCGCAACTTGTCAGACAACGGGCCGAGTACATAACTCTCGCGAGCCTACCCGTCACTACATCGCCCACAAGACCTGCATTTAGGTAAGATTCGAGTACTCATAATGTTAATATCATTGTAATATAAGTTACTTTACATTTAGTTTGAGCTTCTATAGGCAATAACATATTCTTATATTTATGTTTTTGGGGTAGGGATAGAAAGTTAGCCTACAGCTTTTTTATCTTGATTGCATCATAGTAGTTAAGGAAAACATCGCAAATGTTAAAGAAAAATGATTTCGAATACCTTTTAATTTGCGCATAGCACGTATTCCATGGTACTCACTTGATATTAAGCGTTGACCAAATTAAAGGAACAACTAATGAGACCTTCTTTTTAGGGTTTGTTCATAGGTTTTTGCTGATGATAAATGACGAAAGAAACATCGACATATAAAGTTTTGCGAAAGTACTATATGATCAATTACTGTTTAAATATGAATAGTAAGCGATAATGCATTGAAAATATTCAATACTTAAATATCCTTAAAGTATCTTTGGATTTAATTTTAAATTTGGTTTACAGAGTTTCCGAAGTGCGTTCCAATGTGACAAGCGATGGAGTTCTCACTGTATTGATATCCGTAATGGGCTTACCTTCACCTCGCTCGCCTTACGTGCTACCTCGCTCTCAAAGACTTTCTACCCCCGATAACAGATACCTCGCCATAGGTAACTGTTATGTGATTCTGGCCGTTCTATCAAAAGGGTCTCTAGTGGCTCAGAAAGATACACCCTGCCAGACAACTTTGGAGATATCAATGGAAGGTTTTGTTAGAGGACCTTACGAGGTCTGTGCGAAGGTTTCCAAGAATAAAATCGATGATATAAGACCAATTTGTGTAGTACCACAACTCCAAGAGCCTTTAGGTACGATGGAAATCAAATCTGGATTAAAGGGATTAAATTCGGCTTTAGTTGGCGTCGCATTAAGTTTGATGGTTATTGTTATTTTTCTGGCATGGTTTGTAAGAAAGATAATGAAGAAACCGACCGATTTCGAACCACATCGATGCTTCAGGCCAGATCCTGCGGCGGAGGAAAATGTCAGAGCTAGTTACGTTATGCTAACGGCTACTTCTAAAGTTTAGATTAAACTGTGAAAGTATCTGTTTCATGTTTTGTTGAAGTCATGCCATATAAAATTAATTTACTAGTCTTTTTTAGTTAAATTTTTTTCCGTTATGCCCGTAAAAATACTCAAACAGCAATTTTGCTTTTAACAGATCGTCGCTTGAAATTGTTCACCGTTTTTTCTTTTTTACAATAAATACTTTATGAGACTCATTTTAATATAGTTTGAAATGAAAATTCGTTGTCAGTAGTGTTATACATATAATATATTGAACGATTTTAATGCATTCTAGTTAAAGTTATGTAAATGTGATTATGTTTAAATTGTAAATCCGAACCGATGTCCCATATGTAAGTAACGTTCTATCAAACATTAAGTCTTAATCTAAAAGTACAATAACACCATGAAAATGATGTGTTAAATTGCAAGAGGTTAGAATTATTTTTATATATACATATGTTTAGATCTTTACTCTACTTCTTAGATTTCCCGTGCAATATCTTCATTCCTCTCTTTAGAAGTTTGTGTTTTTCATATCAAAAGTTAATCTAATTCTGTTTTATCAACATCTGGTTAATTGACGTATCTAAATTAGAAGTCGTAGTAGGTGACTTGCAATTCATCTTTCTGATTATTATACGTCGTACCAACATTATATATATATATATA
>DWLR01006354.1:0-10129 GCA_018246295.1 Papilio alexanor hazarajatica
AAAAAAAAATTCAATCGAATTGAAAACCTTTTTTTGAAGTCAGTTAAAATAGGTGGTATTTATACATTATTATATTACATATGGAAGAGTAGTACATACTGTGCCGACACTACGTAAGTGAGGAAAAGGGTAGGGAGATGATCTATATATTATGAATGAAGATACAGCTAAACAATTTGAATAAAAAAAAAAACATATGCGTCAAAGTAGCTGCAATTCAGATTCATAAATAAAACCACATTTGAGACCTGATCACCTAAGTTGCTATTGCTGTCTATTTTAACTACAATCTTCTTACCGCGATACCGTGTTCATATATCAGATTGAGATGTTATTTCTATCAATCAGGAATAATTCGACAATAATTCGATTCGATTGAATTTATTATTTTGCCTCGAAGTTTTCTAAATTTAAATTTTTCACTAAATAAAAATACTCACCCCCAAAACACTTAAAATTATATGCAGATCAAAAACAGTAAATTTTGTCGCTCTACAAGAAAATAGTAGACTGACGCACACAGTTAAGAATATTAAAATATTCGTAACAAGGTTTAGGGTCAGTCGGGCCGTTTTAAAGCAAGCACCTTCCTTTACTATCTTCACAGTAGTCATATTTATCGAACTGTCAGCCGTCCCATTCATGTTGTTACGTTGACAGGTCTTTGTTTACAAAATGTTGAGCAACGATAGAATAATTTCTTAGGCTGTTGTACTCTATTTATAAAATATTTTGGAGAGGTACTTTACTAAAATACATTTTGTTAGGATAACACTCCAAATGAAATCACTAGAAATATTTATCTGTGATAATTATTTTTACTTACAAATGTAGACTGGGAAAGTCCGTCTTCGGCTGTTATTGATTTGTCGTGATCCGATCCATAATAAATAAAAACTATAAGTAAATAAAACAAGAGGCAGTGTTTAAAGCATTTTTTATTTTTATTTTTGTACGTTGTTATATGCATGGTTAGTACAGATACATCTTATTAAAACCGTAAACAAATTGCTGTTGTCATATCCGAAATAATTGCTATATTTAATTGTGATATAACAAAATTTACTATTGTTAACTTATAACATTATGAATATTCAACAGCCGGTAAATAAATGCACTATACATGAAAAATAACTATTTACAAAAATCTAAAATAGTTGTATCGTTTATTGAAAACATCGTAAATAAATAGTAATGAACACATATTATAGTTTCTAAGAAATACACACCATAGTAAGACATTCGTATTATTTCTACATTAATAAGGAATACTTTAGTTTCCTAATCTATTTAGCATACCCTAAGATTCTATGAATTACAATATTACGTACGTATCTTAATGTATTTGAAGTTAGCAATGAACAACGCAGTATTCCAAGACTGACACGAGAGATGGGACATATGTTTCTTCTCTGTCGCTCTACTCTTCGTGCATCTATTCGTCTCGCTCACTCCTTGTTAAATATGTTCCATTCGGAGGTTAACTTCAGACAAAAGACTCTGCCAATATAATATCTAGTAAAAATATAAAATATACATTTTTAATCTCTTAAAATACAAACTATTATTCGAAATATATTAAATTTCTTTTTAAGAGGGAGGTTATACAAATTGTGTAATTTAAAGCGGGGTACAACAAATTTTCTGGTATTTAAGGCGTTTATTTTTAATTACTATGATTTTTATGTTTTTCAGCAAAACATTAAAACTGAGAAGAATATGAAACGACGGCAATTTTTTTTTTCAATATTTGTAAACAATTTGTATGCTTAATTTTTTTTGTTACAATTAATTAACAGTAGGAAAAGATGGTCAATAATATTTTTATAGCAGATTCGAATCTATGACTTTATTTACCAAACTTCATAAAATTAAACGCAATAAATTACTAGTAGAAATTCTCGAAAAACTTTTAAACTTATTTTAATATAAAAAGTTTTATTTTCAGTTTATTTTGACAGATCTACTTCATAACTCAACTATAGTCTGGAGATCAAGACACTATTTTCCTAATACTTAAAAAATTACTTATATTTTTTGCATTTATATCATTTCTATTGAAAACAGGCGCATGCGCGCTATTATGAACCCTACAGAGTGGTGTTAAGGATGTAAACAACGTTATAATTAAGATTAGTGCGTGGCGGCTGGGCATTATTTCTAATACTTAAGGCCCTTTCACATTGCCGTGTCATTGTGCGATTGTTTACGACAATTAAAGGTATTGTGAGGGCACATAGAGCTAGTTAAGGACCATAAGTGGGTAATGTCTGTTTCCTTGTGCGTTCGAGTCTAAATCTGGCGTTCCTCTGAGCACTGAATGCACGTCTCACTATGCGTCCATTTTCTATCACAATACTATGAGTCATAGGACTAACCACGTGTAATCCTTACTTGCTTCCCACTCGCTCGCGATACCTGATAACAAAAATGATGTAAGATTAGATTAATTACTTATGTTATAAGGGTGAAATGAAAACAATTTTTTAAATTGTTACATTTGCAGACGAATAACTAACAATTACCGTACTACTGTACCAGCGTAGAAAAACTATTTCAGATGGCACAAGATAGGTTAAATTCGCTGAATCAATCGGAGGAAAAGACTACTCTTTTAAAGTATGTTAAAATGATTTGAAACTTTAGTTTTCCAGGATTAGATCTATAAATCTAGCCCTAAAGATGACAGAGATACAATTTTTACGTTAAAATCCGAAAAACTAAAAAGTTTTTGTCATCAATCAGTAAGAATAAGACGCAATTTATTTTTTTAATAGTGTTCTGATAGTTTGATTTATCATTGTTATATCCAAATTCATAATTAAATTGTGTTACTATTTTTAAACGTGATTTTCTCTTTTTGTACCATAATTATTACGAATGTGTTTATCGTCCGTGGCAGGAGTGGCAGCAGTAGTCTGCGTAGTACGGATAGTGACAGAGCCGCGCTTGCACGGCGAGCATGCAGTTGCTCAACTTGTCCGCACACGTACCTGTGTAAATAACATCGTTTAATAAATTGTGTAAATTTCTAATTATACATTTTATTAATAAAAATACAATGGGATAAATACATAAATTGTCAATAAATAAATTTCAATGTCCAGCCGAGGAAAACATTTATTCGATCGCATAATTTAGAAATGAAAGGCATAATATGCACAAAGTTTAAATTTTATAAATTAAAATATCTGTACTTCTCATATTTTACTGAAGAAATATTAACCATATTATTATGACGTAAATAAATTTTTAAATAAAAAATGACATTTGTATATCATAAAAATAATAAACGAATACATTTTTACAACAAATATATGCATATTTAAAATATGATAAAAGTCTCATGAGTAACATTATTCTTGTTAGAAACTACTATACGAGTCGATTTGGAAACGAACACTTACCTTTCGCAGGCGATCGTTCTTTGAAATTTTGAGTACTATGACTTTGGTGTCTTGTCACTCTCTGAGGGTCTGTAACTAGCAAAATCAGAAATTATATTTAAATTGAATTATTTGCTATAATATTCAATACATAATTACATTTATTTCAAATTAATTTACACAAAGTCTGTTTTGTGTACAGAATGTATAATTAGTATTTTTAGAAATCTAGACTGAATCATTTAAGTATTGCTTAATGCTACATAACGAACGTACATTTTACTGTAATACTTTTAGAGGGATATACTATTTTAGGGAGGGAGAGAATATAGCATAGTGTATCTCACCAGAGACAGGCGCGATGACGGCAGGCTTGAGGTTGGGCGTGGTGGAGCAGCGTGAGGGCACGCAGGAGCGGCGCGCGGGCGGCCGCAACCCGGCGCACGCGGCGTCTCGCGCAGCGCCGCTCGCGCCTGCCTCGCCGCCGCGCAGGCACCACACCGTGCGGCTCTGGATGCCCGCCTCGCAAGGACCAGAGCACTGGTGGAGCACAAGAAGGAGTACATTTTCAGGTAGCGTTACTTGACATCATAACTTCAGCCGTCATACCAGATACAAGTCGCGATAACTTCCAAACGCGTCCTTCTGCTAATAACGTCTACGAATTTACTCTTTTGAATTATCTTTTATTATAAGCATACAAACTGTCAAGATGGCAGCATGCTCGACATTGTTTTTTTTTTAAAATATAAAATGGCACCATGGTCTTAAGATGAATACTTTTAATTACGTAGAATTACAATGTAAAGTAAGCTTAGTTACGACTAGTAGATGGCCAACAACTCTGTACATGGCGAACAAAATACTTTTATAATATAACTCTTGCTTAGCACAGTACTACGGTAAACATTTTACAACGACATTCTTTTCGTGAACGAGAATCCACCATTCAGGGGATGGTACGGCCTCCAACTCATTTTCATTCTTCTACCTTTCCTATAAACTTAAGGTATCTTTAGTTGCTTTCTTTAAACATAAACTATGACACAATAGTATCTAAACATATTATGCGCCACATATGTTCTTCATTCACTACATAAAGACGGTGAAATTTGCAAGCAAAGTCTGATTATTTATTGAATTCAAGATTTGATCGAAATCCCATAACTGTCCAAAGAACGTAAATTGTCGGAAGGTGATTGATGGATATTTCGCTGCAGTGTCGTAAAACAATATATCCACGAGTAGAACGTGCCCAAGTACCTACCTACGTGCGTACATAAATACTTAGTGATTTTTTAAACACTCTTGTTAATCCTTGTTACTGACAATAATGGTTGATTTAAAAAATTAAAAGACCCGAATTAAAATATTACCCATGAGACGATAGAGAAGAATACGAATTTAATTAGTCATTCACTCGAGACGTCACTCTACAAAATCGATTTAACCCTTTAGGCTAGGCAGTAAACAGATTTTAGTACTTTACGAGTTCAAAATATAAAATCTAATGACAGTGTGTTTTATTTTTAATTTTGCAATATCTGTTATCCATCGGAAAGTATATATATATATAAGTAAGCGTAACAAGGTATTGGAATGTAAATTTAAATAAGTAATGTAAGACGTAACAGGTGCTTTGCCTCTTTCGTAAGTATTGTTAAGTGCACTGCGGTGACGTATAACAAATGCTCTAATGGACCTGCTTTCGTCCCAGTCTTGTATTGAACAATTTATATCGATGCGTATTAAATTGGGTCAAGGAAAAGTCCTAATTTGCTGCCTATTTTATTGCATACGACTAAATATAGTCAGCCCAGTGAACTTTGTTATTGTGGGCACTTGAAAAAGTTGTCTATATAATTTGCTACATACCTTTATTAAAATAAATCATATATTTATAATGATCATGTTTTAATATCATTGTAATCAAATTAAAGTAATGAGTTTAGTAAATTCCTTGATCATATTGCATTTGATTAAATGTCAAAAAATAGTCTTATGCCATGTCTTGGTATACTTGCCTCTCCCCAATCACTGAGGTACCAAGAGGGCGCGCAAGTTCCTCCGCAAGCTCTATCGGACTCTGGGCGCGGCGCCCTACAGGAGCCGTCGCGCAGTCTCCTGCCGTTGTCGCCCACACAGATCACCCCGCGGACCTGCCGACCGCCGCAAGCCGCTGAACACGGTGACCACTCGCCTGGAGAATTTTGTAATGATATGTGGATGTCTTTTCTTCAGCTTATTCTATTCTTCTTCTAAATTCTAAGCTCATGTCTCCGCCTACTTCTTACTTACTCATACTTCTCTCTCATTTTAAGAGTTGCATTACCTCTTGTGTAATCGGCACATATCAATCACTAAATTATTTTATAATTAAGTTTTAAAGTAAAATGGATGGTTGATAAGGTTGAAAGAGATGTTTTGCAATCAATATTTATCAATTAATAATTACAACGAATTAAGTCAATTGATTTGTTTTCTTCTGCAGGAATCTTAGTTTGTTTTTGAAGATTTTAAAATTGTCTGTGGTGTCGCCTTCTAAAAACGCATTCTGAGCGTGTATCAAGCTTAAACCAGAAACATGTTACCAGTAAACCACTGAGCATCGCACTGCTTCCTAGGCGAGCAGGCCTGGGAGGCGTGCGGCGCTCTGTGAGAGGAGCAGCCTGTGGGGTCCGCGCAGCGCACGCCGCGGGATTGCACGCCGCCGCCGACGCACCAGCCTACGCACTATAGCAATGGTAACAAATGAGATATCACCTTCAATTTATGACACATTATTAACATTCGTTGTGATCTTGTCTATATCAGTTTTAGAAATAAGTGACAATGATACTTTAGCAGAGGAGAGCAGAGCTTTGAGGTAGGTAACACAAGAATGAAAAGTAAGTAACCCCTTTGCGAAGGAAGGCAACCTAACCAAGTGGTCATATCGGTTAAATTTCGCGAAAAGGTAATGTAGGAAAGAACAGTAAATAAGGTTAAGAGGCAGGAAAAAGGAATGAGTGCTACGGCACTGTTCTGACCAAACACAACAGTATTCTGTGAGGTCGTGGTATTTCCCCAGTCGTGGGCGCCTATTCGTGCCTCAGCTTGCTCTACACTTGTTTCAGTTCTTGTAGCAGTTTTAGGATATATCTACAGTTTCAAGACGTGGTATATTAAAAAAAATCTCATCAAAGCTCTCTTTTCTCTTTTCTATAATAAAGTATTTATAAACAAGTTGTACCTCAGACCATTCAGTGTACAGCCAACCTCCAGGGGCGCTGTAACTAAACGACGACTCCATGGTAGGCGTGACCTCGTTTTCCGTCGAATTCGCTGCGAGGGATATGACCGGTCCTTCCCGGAAGGTGTCCGTGCGGTCCTTGGGGCGCACCTGACGCTTCGAGTCAAGACGCGCCTCCGTGTTCGTTTTAACTGCTGTACCGTCACAGTTCGGAATGTCGCACGGCTCACTGCTCGGTGGCATTGGTAGAGGACATTTTTGATCACTTATCTGTAAGACGCAAAAATTATTACAAAAAATGGTATAGATTGTTAGATAATTTAGTAAAACCATAAATACTTATATATATATATATATAAACACTGCATACGTTTTATGGCTAAACAGACAATATTCGATCGTGGATAAAACTCTGAGTGCATCATTGGATGTACTCTGTTACTCCAGTGTTTCAATCGCATTAAAATAAATATTTGAATATTGTGAGGTAAATTGTATGCATTTTACAATCTTAGAAAATTTTTTAGGAGTGTAAAAGGTGGATTTTTGACACTGTGACATTTTCCCCACGTTGCGCATAAAAATGTAAAATTAATAGGAATTAAATTATCCATTAAATTATTTTAAATATAAAACATTAAATCCGGACATTACCTTAGTTATGCCTCTAGCATGATCTTGTACGCATCCTACAATTCTGGTGCGATGAGCAGGACCACAGACGGGGCAGGGTCCCCACGCAGCGGCTCTCCACCTCGGCGGGCAGGGCGCGGTGCCGCAACGACGGCGCCTGGAGGGGGGCGAGCTCCCACTACAATGCGCCGGCGAGACCTCCCGATCTTTATCGCCTACTTCCACACACTTGTATTTGCCAATCTGCAGCCCCCCGCCACAAGTCCGCGTACATTGTGTGAACGATACCACCTTCCAAATAAACTTTCTGTCTCCTATAACATTGCTGTCTATTTGGTACTGGCTCTCTACTGACGTGAACTCCGGTTGCTTGGCTAGGGACGGTTCACTTTTGGTGTCAAGAGCCCTGGTGTGGGACTCGGCGTGGTGGCGATGGTGCCGCGCCATCTGATGGTGCACACTCGTAGTCGGGATGTCGTTCGGTGTATCATCGGGTGGTGAATCAGTTAGGTATTCGTATTTTATGTTTGGATTCGGTTGCGTGTATAAGACCTACAGAAGAAAAAACACTGCTAGGTTAAACACATTCTAGAAACAAAGGTTTTTTTTTTGTTTCAACAAAATATATTATCATACTTTGTTCAACTGTAATGACTATAAATAACTATGCACTAATGTAATACTATCGTAGAGGCCTTTGTGGAACAGTGATGTAAATAGTTAATAAATAAAAGAGTTACCATTATATCGATAGAATGATGTACAGGTCCCATGGCGAAAACGTTATCGAGTCCAGCATTACGTGAGTAGAGAAACCTCGCGCCCGCCGCCTCGTAAGTACCCGGCGCGCTCACTGCGAAGTCGCCGTTCACTATGTATGACCCATTCGTAACCCTCAACGCTAAAACAATTAAACAACATACTGCATTTTATAATCTACCATTCAATAAATTGAAGTCTCGAATGAAACTGTTACGGTCTGCGTCATGCAAATAATTAAACACCAATTGCAAAAGCGGCTATCTCCATTTATCTCACAATTTGCGGCGTAGGCGCCTCTATTGAGGAGATGCGGCTCGGCCGGTGCGAGCCTGCAATTCCGATTAATCGATTCGACATCGATCTTTGCTCTGGCGGGCACTTCATCTCTCTGTTAAGATCTCCCGTGACCTACTATTTACCGATTAAATCACTTTAATAATAAAATAATATTGGAACAATTTCTGTATCGTTAAAATAGTTCGGCTATTGCTTTTATTATTTATTTGTTTGTAAAGAAATAATTATAACAGTACTTAGAAATCTTTACAACCATAAACTCAAATAAAATATTCGGAATTAAGAAAAATTTAAACTGCCTGAAACAACGTTTCTTCGCGACCCTTTACTGTATCATTGGCATTATAAACCGAGTAATCGATATATCTTTTAATAAATTATCTAAAAAAATCGGACCAGAGCAACAAATACTTAATAAAGCAATACTTATAACATTTCGTTTGACTCACCACTGCCACTTTTGAAAATAATTTACTTTTAAACCGACTTCTAGAAAAAGTAGATAGTAGAGGTGCTCAATTCGCTTGTATTTTTTTTATGTTTGTTACCTCAGAATTTCTTAATTTATTTCGATTTCACAGATAATTTAGTATAATTAAATAAAAGTTTAATTTTGAATGGTATTGAACCTCGGCTTCCAAAGATATATCGAAAATTTACATATTGGTAGATTTAAGATAAACCCTGTTTGAGTTTAATGGATTTGTAATTAGACATACCGTGCCCATGAATGAATAACTTAAAAAATAAATTACATAAATTTGAAGTCGGTTTTATCTTTGTTGAAAAATTTAAATATTATTCTACATATATTACAATCTCTACGTACCAATATAATTGTCACTGGGCAGGATCTCAGAGACGTTGAGGCGACAGGCGCCTCGCGGCACGGTGGCGACGTGCGAGTAGCCGAGTGGCAGTCGCGGCCGCGAGAACAGTCCCGACACCAGCCGCCGCCCACAGCGCAGCTCGCGGTTGGCCGTGGTCGCGAGGACACTTTCGCGACCCACCACCTTAGGAAATAGTTAGTAGTAATAAATAGTAGAATAGAAGAAGCTGGTATTGTGGGGCTCCAGCCCAGAGATGTGAGCACTATTCCATGTGAGGCCGTACTTGCGCCTTATACAGCTGAAGGCGGTGGCCTGGCTGGAAATACCGCTTCGCTCTGCTGAGCACACCAAGCTTTTTGGAGGCCAACTTGACCTTCTCTTCCAAGTGACTACGAAACTGAACGTCACTCAATATGTCAACGCCAAGAATACTAATATTAGCTGAGGCAACTAGGGAAGTGTTCTCGAAGTGCAGATTTACGACGAAGGGTTCTTTTTTACCTTTTTTTACCTCGACCTCACAGAAGATAGGCGTGTAGTAGAAGTTTTCTGCGTTACGTCTAATGAGTGAAGCCCAATTCTAGGCTGAGGCCCAATTCTAGTCCTCTTTCTCATCGTTTTCTTATTAGAAAGGGGTGAAAAGGGCAAGTGGACTTGACGGGGGGAGGATGGATAAGAAAAGGAAATATACTTTATCTCATAGAAGATAGACGTAAAGGCTCTTTCTTCCCTTTCCCTCTATTTTCTTATATAGAAAGGATGGGAAGGGAAAGAGGATTTGATGGGGAAACTGATGGATAGGAGAAGGATATATCTATTTTTCTGTTTGTCCTCTCCTCTGTCTATTAAAGATTAGCAACGCATTTGCAATTCGCTAATACTTGTTGCAGATGTCTATGAGTAGCGGTCACTTAGTGACCGCTTGGTCGTTTGCCAACTTCTTGTATAAAAATCCTTTCTGTTTATCCCCACCTCTGTCCATTAAAGGT
>DWLR01006355.1:0-10128 GCA_018246295.1 Papilio alexanor hazarajatica
CTGGAGACGAAGATCAAGCGGCGGACGCTCAACCCGCGCTGGAATGAGACGTTCTACTTCGAGGGTTTCCCCATACAGAAACTGCAGAGCCGGGTATAAAAGACATACATATCACATGTATTCACAATTATTAACAATTTCCTAAGTTTAGTTCTTATCTTAATGTATGAGCGAGACTTTGTTATTAATTACTTACATGTGAAAGCGTAAATTTTGTTTACACTAAAACATCACCCCTCAAACTAGGCCCACATCTCAACTTAAGGATAATGTGTATAAATTCTTAAGAATATTAAAAAATGTAACCCTTTATTACACTTTCATTATCGGATAAAACGAAGTACTTCACTTTTGTTTGCATTAAATAATAATAGATGGCGCTGTTCAACGATTGTAATACGCTTGTGTTATGCTTTATTTACAAATATGTTGATATTGAAATTAGTTATTGTGTATGTGTTGTATGTATCAATATACGAGAAGCAATTGGAACTGGTAATCTTTGCGTCAACCTAGTTATCTGATGTTATTATGTTTAACTATTTCAGGTATTGCACCTACATGTTTTTGATTACGATCGCTTCTCCAGGGATGACTCCATTGGAGAAGTCTTCTTGCCACTTTGCCAGGTGAATGCTCATCACAGACATTAGATAGAATTCTATTCATATGCCTTTAAGATTCTTAAAAAATAAGCTAATTTCGTTTATATTGATACAGTTAAAGCAACTCGTCTAAAACACTTTTGTTGATAGGTTAACTATTCTATTGCTTACCAAATCCACATTTAAACTGACGTCATAGATGGTGCCTATTGCCACTACCAAATGACATGTGAACTATCTTGACTCCTATATCGCGACTTAAATAAATTTATTTATTCAGAAAGTCTCTTCAAATAACGTAATGTTTATGAGCTTCCGACTATACAATCACATATCAAATAAAACTTCTGTGTCTTGTACTAGAACTACATTCATTTTACATTCACTTTACGGAATCGTAAAGTTGGAAATCAAATGGAAAATAACTTGGCAAAATTACAAGTAGGGCCGAAAAGGGAATCTGTTACTTTGTAATTTAGTGGAGCCTTGTGGAAATTATTCAACATAATGTTTGGGTTTTATTACTATTTCTACAGAATGTTTGTTTAATTTCGTGTTTACTTTATGAATCATAAAATTAAAACTAAGAAGTAATTTGATATATTTTTCAGCTCGATATATAACATTTTTATACGTTCTCTAAAACTTTATTTAGTTTAGAATTTTCATTTGTTTATATCCATCCATCTCAGTCTATGATCGTCCACTGCTGCTCATAGGCCACCCCCATAGATCGCATCATTGGGGGGAAATGTGCCATAATCGCCACGCTTGGCAGGCAGGTTGCCGATCGCATTTTGGTTATTATTTAAGATATAATAATTTTATATAAAATATAGAAGTGGGAAAAAACAGCTATATAAACACTTACACGGTGTTTCATCTATGAAAATAATTTTAGAAACAATCTGTATAATTTCACGCACACATATCTTACTAATAATATTTCCTTATACTACAGGTGGATTTCAGCGAGAAGCCATCTTTCTGGAAAGCACTAAAGCCCCCCGCCAAGGATAAGTGTGGCGAGTTGCTGACTTCACTCTGCTACCACCCTAGCAACAGCGTGCTAACCTTGACGCTGCTGAAGGCGCGGAACTTGAAAGCCAAAGATATTAACGGGAAATCAGGTAAATATCACAACAATAAGAATCCCCGTTTGATTATGACGTAGACGGAATAAGGTCACAACATCTTGAGTCCTTTAGCCTTGAGTTTTTACTTGCAAGAGATAGATAAAGGTTTAAATGGAGAGGAAGTTTCTATATATAATAATGCATTCTATATATTTTAGGAGAAGGCCAATCTCGAACTATTGTTTTTTCCTAGTCTACTCTATTAAAATTGGGATAAAAATAATATTATATATGTATGTATTTATGTCGATATTTATTTTTAATTTTAATTGTATGTCAAGTCGTGAATGATTATGAAATCTACAGAATACTTCAAATGTCGAAATACAACAGCATTACATAAAGAATACTCAGAATAAGATAAATTCTTACGAAGTTAATATAAATTAAAGGACTGCAGGAGTTCTTAGGAATAAGATTAAAACGTTTTTAAAATTTCTCTTTTAATTAATTTTTGCAAGCAACCTCTATAGCACATTAATCAAGATACTATCAACCAGCACTCCCAATTAAGCGAGTCCCGCTTTACGGAAACTAGACTATTTGAGTTACTGCTCTTCCCTTTTATGGTTGGTAGTCAAAAGAAAATTGAGTGATCCGTAGCAAAAACTTATCTACGACATTTATTATTTCCCCCCATATTCACTCTCCGCCCAACATCTATGCCATTCTTTATTTTTTTATAATTTTCTTTTATTAAGCTCTTTATTCTTTTTCTAACTTAAAATTATTTTTACTTTTTAGTTTTTTTTTATAAACTATTATTTATTTTGTTACATATATTTTATCAATTATATAACATTATTATTATTAACATGGTTATATAATTAAAGGTTTATAAGAATATAGAAGAAATAATTATAAAAAATGTCGTAGATAAATTTTTGCTATGGATCACTCAATTATAATAATATATATATAATGTGAAATGAAATTCATTCATTTAAATCCTTATTTTACATTTTTACTTAACAAGTAAGACAACAGCAAGTTAAATGTATGAAAGAACGATGAAATCATTTCGCACAACGTCTACTACGGAACCCTTAACATAAAAATAAAATTGTAGAGATGAGTATCATGTTGCTTGATCTTAATAATAAATTGCTTCGTTTACTGTTCTGGGATTCGGAGAGCTTAAAAATTAATAAAATGTCATTCATTTCCCATTCATTTCCCTGCCCTTTTCCCACTTGCATAGGGTTGGCACAGTATGTACTGTTCTTCCATATATCCTGGACTCTACTGTACTTCATACTTTTACTAATTTAGCTATAGTTTTACGGCCGGCCGCCTGCCTGACGCCAACCCTCTTCGGAAATGTTCTCCACGAAGACATTGGAAGATGAAAATCCGAAATCGAATAATTTTAAACCTTTCTCTTATGTTCATGAAATATGTAGTTTTAAAAGTAAGAAGCCCCAAATGGAAATGGGCTGGTCACACAACTAGAGGCAAAAAAGTGGAGAAAAACAAAAATGTTGTGGTACCCAAGAGAAGGACAAGAACAACGAAAGAGATGGCAGGATGATAAGTGAAAACGGCAGGCAAAACAGACAAATCAGATTAATCCAAAACAGAAAAATGTGGAAAAGTTAGCAGGAGGCCTTTGTCAAAGAACACAGAAGCAGATAGAGAATAATACATCTTACCGTTTTTTTTCTTACATATATTGTTTCTGAAATGGCTGTAAATAAATAAATAAATTATATTTTATCTATGGATTAATTTATGTTCAATATTTTGCATTATGTATACCAAAAACCATTAGCTCCCTCGGCTAGGTTCAACATTGATATTTTAACTTATTTTGTGTGTATTGTAGCGTTGAATTACTTTCGATTATCTAAACAGTATTTCAAATTATAACGAGCTTACAAAAGCTTAATTATTGAAAATAGTATCTTAAACTGTAGTCTTTGTTATCCAGATTCGGCTAATATGTAACTTGTAAATTTCCAGATCCGTACGTTAAAGTTTGGCTGCAATTCGGTGATAAGCGCATCGAGAAGCGTAAGACGGCGATCTTTAAGTGCACGCTGAATCCCGTGTTCAACGACTCCTTCTCCTTCAACGTGCCCTGGGAGAAGATCAGGGAATGCTCCCTCGACGTCCAGGTTATGGACTTCGACAACATCGGCCGCAACGAGCTGATAGGAAGAATACTCTTGGCCGGTGTGTGTCTATACTGATAAAATATTTCTCGCTTCTTCTTCTCTGAAGCCAAAAAGAGTCTTTTCAGATTTGATTATTCTAGATTAAATCCATATCTTCTGCACCGATTTTAAAAATTGTTTTACCAATAAAAAGATCAGCGAATAGTCTAGGCCACGTTTTAATATTTACTGAATGAAGCTGGGGTAGATTGGTATTATAGCATACAAAAAGTTCCAGAATGCAAGCATTATTGCAAGCAAGCTTATTCTCAGTAGCAAATAAGTAAACATTATCTTACATAGCAAGAAACCTTTGTAATGTGTCTCGCTGAATTGTCTAAGATCGATGGAAAATTTAAATTTTATTAGAAACTCCAATACGTAACACATTTTTATTACCTAGTAGCTTTTTTGTTTAAAACTTTGAAATAATGTATATTATAGTATTGTCAAAAGAAAAATCACCATAACTGCTGCTTAATTCCAGGTAAAAACGGTTCCGGCGCTACCGAAACAAAACATTGGCAGGATATGATAACAAAACCGCGGCAGACCATTGTGCAGTGGCATCGTCTCAAGCCTGAGTAAACATTGTTATTGGAGATTAAAAAAAAAAAAAAAAATTATACCAGAGAAAGTTGATACAAAACGTCATAAGACTGAAAGGTTAACAAAAAATTCTAAAACGCCTCTCAAAAAATATCTTCTTCAGTCACTTCGCGGTTTCTAACGGTGTGCACAGTTTCTTTCGTTCTCTCCATAACTTCGACACATCCTTTACATTTACACTACAACTTCGAATCATAAGAATCTTTTTTTCTTCTTCTATCTACTAATTTATTTATTTATGTTTCCTAAAAAATACTGTTATGTCTTTAACATTACAATATTTTTTTTTTCTCGTAATTATACTACAGTTTTCGAAATATTTTGTATAAGTTTTAGTGATTCTTTGCTCCCTTTTTAATTTTCCTTACTTCAATTATGGTTAAAAATTATACATACTTTGAAATTCATTTCTATTTTAACTTTAATTCGTATTTCTTAATTGATTAGAACGCGAAATACAATAAAAATATTTTTGAAATCTTTCTGTTATCAAAGTATAATTTACATATTTCAATATCATATTTTACAAAAAATAAGACAAAGTTTAATATTCTACGAACATCAGTACTTAAGTCTAAACGTTTTAAAAAAAGGTAAAGATAAAAAATGAAGGTTACATTTTAGTGTGTTGTTCCTACTTGCTCGTAACTACGTCTCTTCTCTGATAAAAATAACATCTCTGCCTTTCTTAAGTCCTCTTAATCGTAATAAGTAAATGGAGAAATTACGAACTTATGAGAATTCTTACGATGACTTTCTATGAAAATACGAGTTGTCTTTCTTATCGGTCATTTTCCATTTGCTCGTCATGTATCACTTTAAGAGAATATTTCATCTCTTAAACTGTATTAATTATTGACATTTTTATTAAAAGTTGAATAATAAATGTTAATATTATTAAAATTGTTAGAAATATAAAAATAGAATATTATTGTTAAATTGTAGTACAATTATGAAACAAATAGTCGCGTTCACATCGCACAAATCATATATATATATTTACGTTAAAATGTTATATTTGAAATACTTTACATAAGTGCATTTGGAAATTCGAAATCGTATCCTTTTTAGTAGTTTAGTTTATTCAAAATTTGCTCAAATTGCTCGAGTTTGCTCGAGTCTAAAACCTAAACTTTAATTGATTACAGTTTGATTGAGAATTCCTTTAATTTTTCTTACATTATGAATAACATTGTACATGTATGGAACATTTTATAATATTAAACGTAGACGAAAGAGCAAGTAAGTGTTTGGTCAATTTTAGGAGAGAGTACCACAATTTGATATGGAAATGTGACGGAAATTTGATGACGTTGTTTTTAATTAGAGTCATTTAGCTGATCTTTATCATGACTATCAACGTATGTACGATCCCATAATACATATTAGTGTTAATCAAATGCTTATTGTTACATGTTATTAAGCTTAGTAAAAACCATAAAATTAGTTTTGATGTTGACATTGAGGACTAAATGATCCATTATAATTCAAAATTATATACATGCGTTTATAAAGGTTTTTTAGATATGAGTAGAATATTTTATAGTTATACGTACCTACATACTGATTAGCTTGTTGTCGTAGGTGTTAGAAAGTTTGGTGTTTACGTGGATTAGTTGCGAAGTGTTATTGAATGTTGAACAAATAAATCTATCAAATAAAATAGCCAAAAATATAAAGTATAATTTGTAACCGAGCTTCGAAAAGCATTTCTAAAAGTTCGTAAACCGAATGATAAAACAGGTTAAACATTGCTTAAGATAATAATGATAATAAAATATAGAATTAGATATACGAGCCTTAAATTGATTTCATCGATGGGTGTATCATTGAGAATTCAATTATAGTTGCTCTGTGTGAAATACCTGTAGCAGAAATTATTGCGTCATCATTAGACATAATGAACTAGTTTGAAAAATCAGGTTTTATCAGCCTTTTCGAGTCGGACGCTCGTTTAGAATTCATATTCTCGAACCGTACTGTAGCGATCGTGACAAGATAATCGGTGCAATCGACTGCTGTTTAAAATTCGATGTATCCAGCTTCAGTGATCTAGTTCAGATAAACAGTTATGGCTTAGACATATTGATGTTGTAATAGGTGAATG
Source organism: Papilio alexanor hazarajatica (assembly GCA_018246295.1). Taxonomy (NCBI): domain Eukaryota; kingdom Metazoa; phylum Arthropoda; class Insecta; order Lepidoptera; family Papilionidae; genus Papilio; species Papilio alexanor. The sequence continues at coordinate 6,614 of DWLR01006355.1, forward strand.
TGCAAAGTACTCGTAACTCCTCCTCTTAGCTAAAAAGCTGAAAAGTATATTTTTTACTATCGAATTTTTTCAGAATAGATGTATTTTAACAAAATCTTACTCGAACTATTAAGGGACTATCCCTGTAAAAGCTTCTTCGTTATTTTTGCTAAGCATTTTGAGAAAATTATTTTTAAACTATGTATCTGCTAATGCATAGTTATTTATAAGCAATCGTTACACGTTTAATATAATTTTCACGCCATAAAACACTATCAAGGCATATCCTCGGTAAAAGAGTTAAATTTAAAAAATGTAATTATAAAAAGAAAGGTCAAAATGAGAGGAATTATTCTATAAATGTACATAAAATAGTAATATTTTCAAGCGTAATTTGAGATCGATACATTGTTTCTCCTAGTTTATAAACGTTGGTGAACTATATTTTATCTTCCCATTTAACTACCTCTTATAACACAAACTGATATTTTGAATTTACAACAAATTCTTTGCTTAGTAGTCTTTTGTACTCATTTTCAATTGTTGTGGTGATACAATCTTAGAACATATCAATTATTTTTTGTTCCAAATACACCAATAAGAAAAACATTATATTTTCATGAAAGGAATATTAAAAGAGATGGCTATATTTTTGTCTTGTATATATTTTTTTCGGACACAACAGATTAATATGTATAAACTTTTTTAATCGCATAAATGTATTCTTTCAAATCAATAGTTCAATTTATTTTCAGGGTGGTACTATATTTTGGGGTTTTTTTTCTCAAAAATTAACACTAACTTTCACATAAAACCTTACACGTATTTCTCAGTTTGCTCGCCATTTTAACGATGTCAGCTTATTATTTCGGAAACAATTAGCTCAAACCATGTAATTTCTAAATCGCGATCGGTGTCTATTTTGTGCAATATTGTAACTGTATTAAATGTTACCGTTAGATGAATTGTGATTCTAACAATATAGCTGGATATTTTATCTCATAGTTGAATTAATAACGTTTTAAAATTATGTAATATCACATACCGATAAGGAATCAGTGTTTAGAATATAGATGAATGTTATAAAATGTATTTATAGATTGTTACATTAAAATAATTATCGAGACTTCTTTGCTTTGTAAAATTGTATTACAATTGTTTATATTTCTTTGCAGGATATTGGAAATTTCTTTTATAATGAAGGCAATAGTAGAATAAAAATATGTGAGTAGTGAAACAAGCTCGTGTATTTTGTGTGTAATTTATGCCTTCAAACTTCATTATAATATGTTTATAATTTTGTTGATAACCTCTCGAAAATAATATTACATTTATCTTTACTAAGCGACATACTTTTATTCCAGGCGTATAAAATGTTGACAATTTTATTATATTGTGTATTACATTTGTGACATTCATTATTCCCCAATAAAGTATTAATTTAAATTACAATTCAATTATTAAATAATCCGATGTTAGGTGTGTTGGTAGAAAAGAAACACATGCTTAGAAATTTTGTATTTTTTATTGAATAACTTTTCTATTATTTTATGTATCAATATCACAAACATACCTTATAATAGGTAGGTATTCAAGTAAAAAAGCCGATAAACTTCTAAAAAAATCGACAATCACATACAAAATCGTAATCCGAACATTCTTTTTGAATAAAAAAAAAACAAACAACCTTTATTCTTCTCAAACAATGAAATGACTGGTATTTGTCATGCTATAAAAGGCAGGAAATGGGAAGTGGTCTTTTGAATTTGGTATACTATGGTGTGTCCATTGTTAGTGGTCGGTGTTAAATACCAATACGTTTAGAAAGCGGATACCGTTATTGAGTATAGGATGAACATAAAATTAACAGCGATTTGTGTACGATATATTGAGACCAATCGTATTTCTTAATAGTAAAAGGAAAGTGTCACCTTGAAAACATATTTTTTTTTTACTGAATTCAAATTTGGAACTGTCCAAGACACCAAGGTGGTTAAGAATTTAGCGCCTAATACTTTAATAGATTTATATCTATTAATTTGCGTTTAAGCCTTCGGTTTCTCTTCCTCTTTCTTTTCCTCTTCGGGAGCGGCAGTGGGGAGTTCAGGGTACTCCAATTTTACGCCATCCTCGCATGTGAAGATCGGACAACAGCCCGGGAAAGGTGCAGTCTTGTTTGTCTTTTCTGTAACACAAAAATATGTCACAATAAAACAAATAATCACCAACGATACAAATTTGTGTTATGAATGACAAACGGTTCGAGAAACAAACGGGTTTCGAAGGCGGATTTGAAATAAAACTAGACTAAAAGCGAATTCCTTTGTGCAGCATTGGAATTGCTTTTTTATTCAGAAATAGATCAATATTATATATTCCACATTAGTCACCTTAAAGTTCAAAACCGTTCCTGGATAAATCGTTCTTATTTCTTGTTCTTAAACGTTCATATATAATCATTTAAGAAAATATTATAATAAAGCAGTTGCTTACAAGTTCGTTCAGAACGTAATATTTATATTAAAATTATTTTACATTTGGCTGTTTCAAAAAATTTTCTTATATTTCTATTCTTCTATTCTTATTCTTCTTCCGCAAACAGACAGCTATAAAGGTATTATAAATATAATAATTGCAAATACCATTGCATATGTGAAATGTCATCGGTCCTTGATGACAATACATGCAAAGTTTCAATTTAACCTGACGTTTTAAAGTGGGAGCGTAATCAAGCTTATGATAGTCCGTTACATATTAGTGAAAATGATGTAAGCTTCGAATATAATTTTGGATTTTATTGCTTTAATTCATATTTTAATTCGCGACGTATAACGCTTACCAGCACGTTTTACAGTCACGGGGGACTGAGGTGTTTGACGTCCCGATGTCAAAGTTGCTGGCAAAGAAGAACAGACTGATCTATGATTACGTTTTAGATAACCCCCGTTATTATACAAGATTTGATAAGCCACAAATCCTCTCAAAAGAACACCATTTCCTACCAAGGAATGGGACCAACCTTCGTATTCGCAAGACTATTAAAATAAAAAAAAATCTAATTTTAACGGAGTAGTTATTTTAACGGAGTAAAATTAATAACCAAACCAAGCATATGTCAAGATATATAACTGCAAGATGTCAAAATAATTTCAGCTCATTTTGCATAGATCTAAACAAAACTAATAATTAAAAAGAAGAGTACTTCTTTCAAACACCTCAGAACCCCTCTCCCCCGTGACCACGAGTACTGTAAAACGATCGAATCGCCAGAAATTAAAATTTTAAGTAACATGAAATCGGTAATTTAATTCGGCATTTTAATTTCAGAGTCTATTATTCGCGTAAATGTAAAAAATACAAGCGTGTTAAATGTATAACTGACCAGTGTCAAGCTTGCACTTGGGGTTGGCGAGGGGCAGAGGTCCGCAGTCCTCGACCAGCTCCAGCAGGCGCTGTGGCGTGTCCTCGCTGACGACGCACATGCTGCGGCCGCAGAACGGCGCCAGGTCCCAGCTGTCGCCAGGCTGGACAGTCGC
>DWLR01006356.1:0-10126 GCA_018246295.1 Papilio alexanor hazarajatica
TATATATATATATATATATATAGAGAGAGAGAGAGAGAGAGAGAGAGATAATCAGTTTTACCAGTATTTAGTTCACAAGTGTCCGTTACCTCTAACATCCTCTCCTCCTACCCTCTAATAACCTCTAAATGTTACAATGTTTAATTTCTTTTTTTTTTAATTCATTTTGGTAACTGTCATTATATAATAGTTATAAAAATATATTGTCATACACGTATAGGCTTCGAGTTCAGTTGCTATGTCTATATATAAATTGCCTAAAAAGTCAACCCCCCCCCCCTCCATAAAAAAAATTAAATTGATATGACAAAAGAAGTATTTCAGATTCGTTTTTGAATTTTAGTCCTTTATGATTCTAAACTGTTACTAAAAAATATCGACTGATGTCGACTTTACTGATGTAAAGTTTTTATTGCATCAATTAGCACTAAGCCTTAAAATGTTTTACAAAAAGAATAAAAAGGAAAGTACTGCCATGTAAGTTTTATAAAAAGGTGCGACGAATAAATTGTTAATGCTGTCTTCAGGCGTATCGGGCATGGATGTAGCCTCGATAGTCCACAGACACCAGCAGCTGCTCAACTGGCTGCAGGACGCGGCCGCTGAGGTCACGCAGCGGGAATTGAAAATGCCCGTATCTCCCGATCCATTAGATGGTGAGTAGTGTTCTGGTGTGGTCCTTGTGAAAATTGCTAGCGATTAAATTAATTAAATATGTATTTATAATATATTCCCAAATAGGGTTGGCGTCAGGCGGCCGTAAAACTATAGCCAAAACCATTTACAGTATGGACTAGTGTAGGGTCCAGGATATATGGCAGAGTAGTACATACTGTGCGGACCCTACCCTAGTGGGAAAAGGGCAGGGAGATGATGTATTTATAATATTATATTATAATTATCTAATACAATGAGCTAAATATACAATTTTATATTGATAAAAACAACAAAGCAATACAATGTTAATGTTAAATTAATATGTATCATTTCTAATTTAAACATTTTTATCCTGATGTCTTCAATCGTAAACTTGTTACTATATTTTTGTCGCACACAAACGAGATTATAAGATTCGGAATCAAAGTGGATTACTATTTATAACTTTTTTTTTTATTATAATATAAAGAAAGAAGAAAGAAAGAAAGACAATTTATTGCCACAAAATAAAATAACTTACAAACTATTACAAAAAACGAATAAATTGTGGCAAAAGGTAGCCAAATCAGCGAATGCAGAGATGACGCAAACCAGGGATGGTTTGCGTCATCTCTGCATTCGCTGATGCGCTGGTTTTCAGCTGGCCCCTTTACACTCGCATGAAATTACACTCAATAGAAAGGGTAACTTAAAGATGCACAGTGAAGCTAAACAAGTAAAAATAAATAAAAATAATAATAATGTTACAAAAAACTAACGGAGAACTTTTTTTTTAATATAATTACTGCATACCTAACTGTTAAAAGTACGTAATAATATATTAAGAAAGTGCTTATTGACACTAGCTACAAATTAATTTGTGACTCTAGAAGAGATCGTTTGCACAATTTAGCAAAAATTGGATGCGAAGCAATATGTTTTAGTTGTGGTGGATGGTCGAATTACTTGCTCTAATCATATATAAATAGTAATATATTGAATTAATATATAGACTAGCTTTATATTATAGTTTATAATTTATATAGTGCTATAAGTGAAAATTGTCCACGCGACTATTAGAGATTGAATTTAAACTTATTACTAGTAATTAACTGTTAGTTTAATTTAATAGTTGGAGCATTCAGTTCCACGTAACGAGTACATTGTATTGAATTAATTGAAACAGATCTGTCTATAAACAACGTTTTTTTTTAATTGAGAAAGTCGTATTTCAGTGGTTCGGATATGTTTGAAATGGTTAATAAAGAAAAAAGAACAAGACAAATTAATTTTGTGAAAGAGACAACTCTCTTGGATGAACGTGGTGAACGTTCAAAATAAACTTACATAGACATTGGAGTATAGTTAAGACAGTTGCATATTAAAGGTACCATGATAGCAAGTGCTAGTATAGTAAACGGCAATAAATATGCCACATTGACGTCTGGAAAGAGATAATCTGCTAATTTTGGCTTCGTAGAGTTTTATCTCTATCACATACTAAATACTAAACTAATGGAACTAAATGGAAGAAGCTGGTATTTGAGAGCACCAGCCCAGAGATGCGAGCAGTATTCCATATGAGGCCGAACCTGCGCCTTATACGGCTGTAAGCTGATCGGCGTGAAATACTACTTCGCTCTTCCGAGCATTTTAATGCTTTGTACGACAAAAATATATTAAAATGAAAGTAACCAATTGTCTCTTTCCTAAGGCGTGTGTCCAGTTTTTATTGTCGCGTACTATACACGAGATTAAGAAGAGAAAGAGGTGTGATAGAACCGTGTCAAATTTGTAATCCAGAGGGCATGATGTTGTGAGAAGTTATTTGTTCTTTAAATCACTGTCGTTTGAGAAGTTGGTCCCTCGAGCCGGATGTGTAGAGTGCATTACGTTGTTGCCAGCTGGGGACGGGCACAGCGCGCGCGTGTGGACGCTGCTGCTGGGCGGGCGGCTGCTGGAGGCGTGCCGGGAGGCCGGGCAGCACGGCGACCTACACATGGCCATGCTGTTGTCGCAGGCGAGCGGTGAGTAGCGAGTATACGGCCTTATACAGGCTGCTCCAAACAACGATAGCAAAGACTTACAGGATAATATACAACAGGATGTCCCAAAAATTTACTACAAAAATGGTGATGATATATATATATATATATATATATATCATCACCATTTTTGTAGTAAATTTTTATATATATGTATGTATTATAATTTCCCATAAATCTACTATGATTTATTGATATTCTGTTAATAAAGAGTTTACCCCCCCCCCCTACTTTCAACCAGTTTTAAATTTCGTACCATTTTACTTAAAACTTATGTAAATCGTACACAGATGACACTTTAAATTTCCAGGTGACCCCACCTTCCGGTCTTTGGTCGCGAAGCAGCTGCAACTGTGGCGCGAGTGCGGCGCCATAGAGTTCGTCGCGCAGTCCCGGCTGGCCACCCTGGAACTGATAGCCGGCATCCGGCCACGCGGGGAACTGGAAAAGTTGGACTGGATCCGGGCGCTCCATGCGACCGCCAAGTGAGTCAATGTGTTCAAATGTGTCCATTTAATTTTATTTTCCGCAGATACAAATAAAAATAGTAATAAGTATTTCCCCAAATAAATAAACTGTTTGTTGGCAATATAATTTCTGCACTAATTTTCTACATTATTATTGATTACTGTTAACTGACATACAAATATAATATACACGATTAAAACTCACAGATGTCCTCGTTGAGAATCCGATTTTTACAAATAAAAAAAAAAACAAAGACAATTTATAATTAAGTTTAGCGCCATCTTACGGAAGACGCGTGTCATTAAAATCCATTTCACGCCTATGCAGAGAAAATTGCCGTTACAAGTATTCGTCATACAACTAATATTTACCCCACAAAGGATATAATCCTATCCAATTAATCTATCCATATCACGATTGTGCATATTTAGCATTCTCCATTAGATAAATATATGGAAATAATAGTTTATTTGCATACACGGAATGTGAGTGAAAGAGCAATACGGGAATGTGAGTGAAAGAGAGTGAGACATTGATAAGTATGACGAATGTAAATAAAAAAAAAAACACAAGACGTATGAGGTTTTTTTCAAAGCAAAATAATGTGTAATTACTCGAAATTGTTAAATAAATGAATTATTTCTAAGCTAAAATGGGGTCCGTTTATTAATTATTAGTTCGATTGTACTTTTAATTACCTCAGGATATCTTCGTTTATGGAAGATTTTGAATATTTTTTTTTGTTGGAAAGGAAACATTCACCTGCGGGGGGAGGGGTCCCATTTAATTTTGTATGTCACTGAACCGTGGATTGCGAAGATATACGGAAAATTGATATATTGGTAGATTTAAGACGAGCCTTGTTTAGTGGACTGTACTAAATGAAAGAGTTCTTCTTGCTCGGAGATACTGACGCCTTTATTGCTTCCATACGACTAAACGATTTTTCTCTCTCTATTTTCGGAGATGTTGTTGCTGAACCTTTGACGGTTTTGACAGCTTCATCTGACACAGGGCTCTCGGTCCGGGTTATCGAGAGCTAGAGCAATAAATAATAGATCCCTAGTGTTAACTAAGTCCCTAGTTGCTGATTACAGCTTTATGTGTGGGGTGGGTTGATCGTATATATAATACATCGTCGAATCATGATGAAAAATTAAGGTTGATGTCTTACTTGATCGTCGAGGGAGAGAGCGGTCTCATCCTCCGACGCTCTTTGACTGGATTAGCGGGTTTTTGAGGGCGGTGAGGACCGCCCTTGAGCGCGGGTGAGGGGAGTGTGTGCGGTACGATTTTTTGTCGTCGTACTCGGAGGCGAGGACGGTGAGAGATTGTGTTTTGTGGAGGCGGTACAATATTTAGTGTATCCTGTAACAGGACGTGTTTTGGTCTGCGTTTTCCTCGGGCGCTATCTGAATTTGGAACGTAGTTTGCAGCTTGTACTATAAGGGGGTTGGGAGACGATTTTTACAAAAAACAAACGATATTCGTACTAATTCGCCGCGGCTCCGGCAAACGTTATCCTGTGTCGCAATGCTCTTTGGCGGGCAAAATCAAACGACGCCGTGTCTTTCGGCGTAGGCCGACAAAGGGACAACAAAGCATGCCGCCCTTTAGCGGCCCGCTGTGGCGGCACAGGATAAACGCTGCCGAAACGAGGCGGGGTCCTTTGAAGGTGTCGCGCAGGGAGTCCAAGGACAGCGCGTGTAGCAACTTGTTTACTTCGTCGCCAACACCCTGTTTGGGGTCCGATGGATTTGTAATGAGACGTACCGCGGTTATAAATGACTTGATGTTACTCGTAAAAGAAATCCATCTGTTAGGTTTAGATTTTAAACTAATGTCAACTTTCCCAGATACCTTTGCCCGCAAGTGCCGCATCTGGAGCAAGTGATCAGGACATACGAGGGTTACTTCAGGCCCGCCGGCTCTGATGGTGACGAGGAAGTGGATCTTGGTGTCGTAGAAGCGGACGAGATGGGCATGGCAATACCTCAGCCACCTTATCTCGATGACTATGACATAAGTTTCAATAAGGTGATAATGATTTTTTTATTATATTATATACTAGCTTTGGCACGCGGCTACACTCGCACTGGATATGAATCACTCACACTTATTGTTTTTTTTTTTTTGAGAGGTTGGCTATGCCGCCCTGCTGCTCCCCCTGGCGTGAGTAAGCCAAAGACTTTATTTTCTCTATTTAAATCCAAATTACAATATTGTACTTATATAATCAAATCTTAAATTATACATAATTAAAATATTTTTTTATGGAATTGAAATTTTTACAATAAGCAATAAAATATTACATAATAACATCTACTGCAATATGGCGATAAAATAAATAATCATAAATATTATAATAATTACGTTAAAATAATAAATAATTAATTAGTAATGAAATTTATTAATTAAATATACATTATAATAGACTAATATTCGGTTACCTAGACTTTGTTCCCATTATTTTTTTTTCTTCGATATTCACACGTATTATTTTACTCTCTGGTGTTATTTTTCTTTCTGCTCTGTTCCTAATTGTTGCAGCGTGATGTTAAACAGCATCCTTTAGTAATAGGGTCGTTATATACATTAAAAAACTTTATATAGTGAAGACCGCTTTTCGTATGTATGTCCTTTTCATTGTAACCTGCAGCTTAAAAGACTTGGCCAATTTTGAATCCTGAGGTGTCATGAGGTCCATATTCTGCCACGGAGTGTCGCAGCAGGGTGCAGTCAGTGCGATTTATTCGTTTACTAGCTGTTGCCCGCGACTTCGTCCGCATGGAGTTCAATACTGATGCATCTGGATGTAAACATATACATATATCTGGGTAAAAAACGTTCCGAGCAAACCGTAAATTTTTCCAAAATAAAAGCCTAAGTGATGTTCCAGACTATAGTCTGGAACATCACTGGAACATGCCGCCCTTTAGCGGCATGTTCCAGTGATGTTCCTTCAAGAACAATGGAATAATCTATCTTTGTGCCAAATTTCGTCCAGATCTGTTCAGATAGTGTGGAGTTACGTGGTGACAAACGTCCATCCAAACATTCGCATTGATAATATAACGATTTTTTTTATCGTCCGTATTTTTTTGTAATAAAAAAGTATCCTATACCCTTCCCAATACCTTAGAGAATATGTGTACAAAGTTTCACGATGATCGGTTACGTAGATTTTACGCGAAAGCGCAACAAACAAACAAACTTATATTGACATTTACAATATTAGTAACGATTGACACACCAGAAAGTCAGTTCATTTGAGGGATCAAGTTTGTTCAGTTGAGGGGTCAACTTAAGCCGGTTTGTTGTACCAGGCGTGCAACAGCCGCCGCGCGCTGGACCTCCGCTACGAGCTGCTGCGGGCGCGCGCGCTCGGCCGCCGCCCGCGGCTCCACCCGCAGGCGTACACCGTTGACCCTATGGATTACAGCCTCAGGTAGATACGTCTTATTTAAACACCAAAAGCCTAATGGTTTTAGGTGCGGATTACCGATCGCGAGGTCGTGGGATCGAATCCCGCAACGTTCGTCAAAAGTTCCAACTTAGTTGGATTGGTAAAAAGAAAAAAATTAGAAAAAAAAAGTAAATATTTCTCCATTGCTTTGTGCTTTCTTATTGAATTCATTTTCATAATTTAGTTCTTGTAAAATTATTTTTTTTCTTCCTTTTCAACTTTTCCCCCCCCTTTTGTGTCAATCGAGGTGTAAACGAATTTTTGTCATTTAAATTTGTATTTTTGGTATATAAAAATAATGATAAAAAAAATGATAAGGAAAAGATAAAATGGGCATTATATCAAAGTCGCACCGACACGGCAAAAAAACAACAACAAATACTGTATTTGTTATTTTTTTTAAATATTACAACACATAAGCGAAATAAATAAATGAAAAATAATTAACATTATTTATTTGAGCATAAAATAAATGAGACATATTAAACTTAGAAAATGTCAATCTGAGAGTTCTTGATATTTGAGAGGAACCACGATTTTAACTGACATGTTTTATTACGTTCGTTTGACATTTATAGCTAGGTCAATTCTTTTCTTAAATCTAATTAATTTGTCAATTGCTTCCTCTTCTCTTTGGGTTAATATAAATGTTTCCTCTTACCTCGCATGTGTACTAATATATTTGCAGCTTCCTGCTGGGATGCTGGCTCGGCCAGCCCGCCGCCGACAGCGTGGCGGGCGTCGCGGGCCAGCTGGAGGCGCGCGGACACTGGCAGCTCGCGGTGCAGGCGCTGGCCTACCTCCAGGATAACACCATGTGAGCTACAATCACCGCCAACACCCCTACAGCCCTTAGACCTTCAAATACCAAGTCTGTTACCGTTCTCTGCCATTGGATTATGCACCTTATGTCACACATTTAAAGACTACTTTGGCATGAACTCGTTTGTTGACTTAAGTTCTTTGATACATTTCCTACACTCTTGAGTTCAAAATATTGCTTAATCTGTGCTTTTTTTTGTCATTAAATATTATTCGTGACGTCATGACCTCTAAGGCGGGCTCTGCTGTCACATTTTTGACATTTTGCTTCCACGATGGAAGTGTTATTTACCATATTGGTGGGGAAGACGACCTTTTTTTTTGGACGCAGGACAGAATACGATTGTTAAAGAGATGTCTGTATTAGACTTTTTTTTAAAAAAAAAGAATAGTCATATAGTCGAAGTCTACGTATATTTAATAAATACATTTGCCATGCAAAAGGAAAACATGACATTTTTTAAATGAATAAACAATCGTTTGACCACGATCAAATATAAACTAAAAACTGCCCTAGTATAAAAATGTAATTGATAAGATAAAATAATTATAAAGAAGTGTTTCTGATTTGTTTTTGAATTTACGTATTATATGATTGTAAATTGTTACCAAAAATATCAATATCAGTAAAGTTTTTATTATATAAATCAACACTTCGATTAAAAAAAATGAGAACAGAATACTGTTTTATATAAAGGAACGACGAATACACGCTGTTTTAAGACAAATTTGTTCCAAAATGTACGAAGAGTCGACATGTTTTCATATTAAACAAATAAGAGTTTCTTGTATGTTGTGTATATACCCCCTAGAACACGGTACTCTTATAACGAGTTTTCATATTACGCGATTTCATGTCCCTCGTATAACGTGTTTTCCTCATTCCGTGGGAAATCCCCATGTTACATTTGTATATAAATTTTTGTTTAATAATTTAATTATTATTATTTTATTTTTTTTATTTAAAATGTCCTTAGATTGATTTGAATAATAGGCGAACATTTCGTTCGTAACATTCGTTCGTTCCTTAATCTTCGAATTTAAGATTTCCTTTAAAGAGAAATGATAAACGACCGCGTATTGAAGAATGCTCGTACAATGCGTTTTCCTATAACGCGGAAGTAATATACCGTGTTGTAAGGGGGATTACTTAGTATAGTGAGATCTGTAGCTTAAACAACTTGACCGATTTAGAAGAGTGAGGTGTCATTCGATTTATATCCTTTTGTCATAGAATACATTCAGTCGGTTTTATAGTATTTTTTATATTTATTTTTACTCGTTTTATATTAGTTTCTTAGTAAATCTGATATATAAAAATAAATAAAAATGAATATACACTCAAGCTTATAACACTAAAAGGGTGGGCGGAGACTAAGATTTTTTTTTACTAAAACTGTAATTTTCCCATTCCATCGTCTCCCAGGCGTAGTCATCTAATCCGTGGGGTACTATCACGCAACGCGCCCATCAAACGGGGCGAGCAGGAGCCCCAGCTGAGCCTGCTGGAGAAGGTGAGGATACCGGCCGAGTGGATACTGCTCGCGCAAGCTGACAGAGCCAAGTATGAGGTGAGTAATTTACAATTTACCATGAAATACAATCTCTTGGTATGCGCCGAAAAAAAAACTACCTTCATGGAACTATTTTTTTCAATCTGTGGAAAACTTTAGTGTATGCTAATTCAAAATAAAGTTTGTAAACAATTCTTGTCATTGGGTTTTGGTCCAGTCACCATCCCTTACCATATCTATACCTCGATGGTTGGCATTCCACCACTACTGCCTCGCACAGCCGCGTTGCGGAATGATTCGCTTGTATTTTTTTTTTACATTTGTCACCTCAGATATTTATTGAAATGAGTTCATTTTTTTGTCGAAAAGGTGACACTCCATTGTGTCCCATTTAATGAGAATAATAATAGAGCAATAGAAAGAATTAAGACAAGCCCTGTTTGGGTTTAATGGATTTGTAATGAGACGTAGCGTGGATTTAAATAACTTACGAATACAATTATATATGAATTTGTAGTCTGTTTTGTTTTAATTAAATAACCTTAATAGATTATATAGTAACAAGAAAATCTATAAAATCTTAATTTACAATATCGGTTGCCATTGGTAATGTTTTGAAAATAACTTTTTGACACATTTGTTTGTTATAGAAAAGAAATTATTAGTACACGCGCGATCAAATTACAAATTTTCTGAGCAATGAAAATAGGAAACTGAGGCGTGCAAAGCCACGAGCACCAACTAGTATTAACACAATAAAACCGAAGACTTTGACCGCGCTAATCTCAGGAAACACCGATCGGATTTGAACAATTCCTTTTGCATTTCACAGTCCAATTATTAAGGAAGGTTATAAGCTATTCAACATCACGCTACGACTTACAAGGGCTAAGCAGGAAGAAAAATAATGCGATGTTAAAGTGAATACGAACAATATTTCGAAGTAGTTTAATCCTTTAAAAGTGGAATGAAACCGCGGGGCATAGCTAGTGATGTAATTTAACTGATATTCTCTTTCAGCATCAACCGAAGCTCGAAGTGGAATATCTACTGGGTGCGGGTCAATGGAACGCAGCTCATAGAGTGTTGGTGGATCAATTGTTTGCTGACTGCGTGCTTTCTGGTAAGTTTTATAGGTATACATGTGTGTATATATATATATATATATATATATA
>DWLR01006357.1:0-10126 GCA_018246295.1 Papilio alexanor hazarajatica
CCTCAATGATGCGATCAATGGGGGAGGCCTATGTCCAGCAGTGGACGATCATAGGCTGAGGTGGTGGTGGTGGTGGAGTAGATTTTTAGAGTCAGTGAAACCAGATGTTAAATACGGACCCATAGGTAAAAATCGAGTACACCAACGAAGTACAAGACAAGTAAGTAACAAGACTACTTTCAATGTTGGCCATATTGAATGTATCTTATTCGCACAATTGATTGGAAGTATAAGAAACTCTGCGTACCCTACCGAGGAAATATGTATGTGTCTATATTTTATTTTCTGATGGTGTCAAGTTCCATTAGTCTGTAATCTACGTGTTTATATCGCAATACGCGACGGAACGATATAATGAAGCAAAGAACGCTTTCGCGAGTTTAAAAGTCTCTTGTAACATAATTATCTTTTTGTTGCCGCTCGATTTACGCCAGTAGCGAAATTAAAATGATTTGTATATCCATAATTGAGGTATACGCTGGTGACAATACTTTTTTTATAGGACAGGATGGCAAAAGGAGTTAAACGAAAAGAAACGTTTCATGTCACCGTAGGATAATAAGCTGAAGAAGAATAAGCTGGTATAAATTATCCCAATACGCAATCGCAAATCGCAGTTCGAACAACTTCAATAGTTAGTAGGTAGTTACTAAAAATTAGATTCTTGTAATAATAAATAGTAAATTTACTAAAAAGTCTACCATTAGTGTATGTGTGTGTGTGAGAAAACATCATTAGCAAAGCGACCGACTTCACGAGTGGTCGTTACATACCAATAATATTTTGATGATGAGTCGAACGTGAAAAGAAAATTCGTCGAAACTTAATATCTCAGAAATGTGGCGAAACATTTTTTTTTCTAGCTTCATTAAATTCTACGAAGGAGTTTTCATGGTACTTTCTATAAATATTTTTCTTTTATATAGGTATATATTTCATATAGCGTGTAGTGATTTGTACTGTTGTCAGTTTTAGGGTACGGATAATAAAATAAAATGAAAGGATCTGATATTATAGAAACTTTTGTCGTTGCATTTTACGCCACAAGTCGTGGGTTCAATTCCCACCCAAGACAAACATTTGTGTGCATGAACATATCTGTCTGTCTTGAGTCCGGATGTAAAGACCAACGGAGGACGGGCAGGAGCGTCCTTTTCTCGTAGTACGGTGGAACATATTGCGATCGCCAACCCGCCTGTCGTGGATAAGCGTGGCGATTATGGCACATTTCCTTCTAATGATGTGATCGACGAGGGAGGCCTATGTCCAGCAGCGGACGATCATAGGCTGAGATGGATGGAAGGAACTTTTGTTGGGACACGCTTATACATGTTAATGTTGACCTTATACTACCTTATCGAAACCCAAACAAGTCTTATAAAATAGACAATCAAACAAAAAAGTGTAGCATACGGTATCAATCTTAAAATAAATAAATACGAATGAGGAAAACAATGAAGTTTCTACCGATATTTTTAATTTAAAACACAAATTTTTCATAAATCAAAGATGAGTTCTGTGACGTGACAATTTTACATATGATTCGGTTGAACCGTCCTATTCATGCAGCACCAAAGTCAGAATTTACCGAATGCCTGTAAACAGAATTACGTAAACAGTTTCTCCAAAGAAAAAATAAAATATAGTTTTTATGACTAAACTAAATCTACTGACGTCATCCACAGAGCAGCTAAAGCGATATTCAGCGATAGAAGAGACGCAATTGTATTATCACCTAATCAACTAAATTGGAAGCTATCCCGACAGATGTATAGCAATATGTTACCAAAGAACCAGTCAATGAACATAAAGAGGTCGTCACAACTGTACGTAGTTGGGAGCAGTATCCAGGATGACGTCATTACTAGACGGTTCAGCCAGTGCTTATTTCGATGCTACAACAACATTTTTCGGGCACCGGGGCAAGTGGCGCGAGACAGTACAATTTATAGGTTATGTCGGCAGACACGACAAATTGGCTCCATCGAGTTAGATGATATCATTGTGTTACAAATGGACGTGATTTTTAGCTTCATTAAGTTAAATCACTACAAAATCCAACTGGAGAGTATATTGAGTTAGACAATCCAATTACATTCCTAAATACAGTTACACAATTTATTATACGTCAATAATTGTTTAACTTTTGCCCCATTTCATTTGAACCTAAAGTAGCACGAGTAGAAAAGTACGCAGGCTACATCTGACAAACCAGATTATGAAGAGACTCATTGTGAAGATTAGTTTTAATTAGTATGATTAAAACCAAGTTACTTGATATTAGTTTATCTACAACTAGATTTTGCCAGCGGGATTCGCATGAGTTCGAAAGATCGCTTATCAGGAAAATACAATACAATAATTGTATAAAAAATAGTTTTTAAAATATCTTTTTAGTTATCATTAGTTTACAGATATTTAATATGACTTATCACTTGCGCAATCACGTGTCCTTCGTAATTGGATATATACAAACACATTTACAAAACCCTATACATACAAATCATTAAGACCACACAGATCAGTTGTTAAGTTATAACGGGACAGATAACGAAACATATAGCATATGGACACCGAACATATATTTTATATATATACGATTTAACTTTGAAATCAGTCAAGCCGTTTCAGAGTTAAATCGTGAAGCACAGACGGAAAGACACACATTTTTTTTAAATGGTAAATAGAATTGATGTCAGGGAGACATAAAATGAGAAATTCAAAAATACTGCAATTACAGACAGACTATGTTCCAAAGACATATATTAGTAAAGTTGATGTTGGATTGAATCTGTAATTCCATCGTTACGAAAAGAAAATACTAACAGGAGAACGTACCATCTCATTTATGGCAGTAAGAAACACATTTCACATAGAATGAGGAAAACTTGAGCATTTTTAAGCGAATGAAGAAAAAAACGGCCACAAGTGAAGCAACAGGCCCGTAGCGTTCCAGCGCTACGTTCAGTATAAAAGTGTCAAACAATAAGGCGTCAAACAATAAGTGAACCGTTCAAATGCACTTCGCATTTGAACGGTTCACAAACCGCTGCGGATATAATTACTAGTATGTTTTGTTCCCACCACTCGCTGGTACCGCTGTGATCGACATACAAGCTTGAGATAACTTTGTTTTGAATATTCTATTCATCTTTACTTATCTTTTTATATTGATGGTTGACATTGCACGATCGACGGGTTTGCGTAATTGCCTAATGTCTATCTAGTAGACTGATCTATTTCCAGTGGTATTTCTAAACTGTTAAAATTTAGGGTCTCCATTTTCAATATTAACAGCATCTTTCTTCTATCTTCTATCTATCTAGCTATCTTCTAGCTAACTTGTTAGGCAATCCATGCCTAACAAGTTAGCTAGAAGTTTTCACGCTGCATGTTTTTCCAGTTATTACATTTGCTTACAACCATAGTAAAATGTTTTTTTATCTCTTACGTCATCGGATATATTACAACCGATGGAGAATGAAGTTAATAAATTGTTTAGTTTTGGTAATGTTTTATTTACCTAACACTACGTAATCAACCTGTCAAATCGGTATCACATTAATTGCTGGCGTTATAGCAATCCAAATTATGTTGAACAACGATTAACTAGAGATAAATCGTAATTCCAAAATTCATTCGTAAAAAACCAAGCGATACTAATTTATAATTTCGAAAATAAAGCAGAATAAGAAAATAAAAGAGTGGCTGAAAACATAAGGCAGGTAATAGAAGTGAAACGTAGTGTACATTAATTTCGTCTGTATGCGATACCCCGACAAAGCAGATGACGGTAACGTAGCGCCTACCCTCTTCAATAGTTACTGACGTCCCGCAGGACCGCAGATAACCGCCAAGCGAATGCTAGTACGTACATATAAAATGTGATCCTTACTAAAACTACCGACGTAATTGCTTGTGCCGGTTACAGTTTTACTACTCACGTGTGGGCACGTATATTGTAACTAGCCGTGCCCCATGGTTTCACTTGCCCGTTGTACACACATGGCGTTTTCTTCTTCCGGGAGTCGTTGGGTTGTTTTTATATTATACAAGAAGGTGGCAAACGATCAAGCGGTCACCTAAGTAACCGCTATCCATAGATGTCTGCAATAAGCATTGCAAAAGTTGCAAATGCGTTACCTACCTTTAATAGAGTGACCGGTTGGCGCAGTGGCAAGATACTTGCCTTTCGCGCCGCAGGTAGTGGGTTCAATTCCCACCGAAGACAAACATTTGTGTGCATGAACATGTTTGACTTAAGTCTGGATGTAAAGACAACCGGAGGACGGGTAGCAGCGTCCTTTTCTAGTACGGTGGAGCATACTGCGATCGCCAACCCGCCTACCCCGGGGAAAAGGGCTAAAATTAGGCCACCGGCACCTCACTCCTGTCTTCATGCCTGTCTTCTGTGAGGTCGTGGTATTTCACCGGTCGAGCGGGCCATTAGTGCGACCGACATTGTTGCTGACCTTACCACTGTTACCACTCTTGTGATATGAAATAGGCCCTCCTTAATAATTGAACTGTCAAATGCACCAGTAATATCGTGTTTATGAACGTTAGTTTTTTCATCAAGATTATAACATAGAAATTACACGATATCAATAATTGTCTTTATTATTAAATCAAGAAATTAAGTGCAAAATAGTTTTCGATTGGATGCCATTTCGACATTTGTGATAAAAAAAAGTTTAATACAGAAATATATACTGGAAAAGTGTACATTTAATACGCTTCACAAAGTACATTAAAACACAAGTATTCTAGATTTAACACGGCGTACACTGATTAGCTACAATAATAGTGAGAGCAAACAATTAAACTTCTAATTAGTAAAACAATCACAAAGTGCTTTGTATATCTAAGTTAAAGCGATATAAATTGATGATTTCCAATAAATTAACAAGCTTCCATATGTATACTAAAAGATTTAATAATTAATATTTTCGATAAAGGTTAAATAACTACAAAAACGCTCAATGAATAAAGTTGACTATGTATTCTACGAAGCCGTACATATATGGATATATAGACAACCGGTATCTATATATCTATATTATAATCTTAGAACAGTTAATAAAGTAGCGTAGCTTAAAATGATATTTTGTTAATAAACTTTTTTATAGTACGCCTTTAATTATTTTGTTTTAATATCACGAACTAGCGCCTTGATAAAGTTAATTATAAACTGCACTTTTCAGCCGCGCGTTGTTTTATTTCTCGCCGTCTGTACATCGGCCATATTTAACTATGGCACTATCTATTATTAAAACTTTAATGGAATCTATAATACATGCATAATAGCTCGGTCACTTTTCTTCAAGCAATAGTGTGTGTACACCGACATTCTAGACTAAAATAGATATTGATATATTTCTAGAGATTTATTATGACACTAAAAGATCACTTTAAAACACAACGTAACTTTTTTGATTTAATATCAGGCCAATAACTATTTTTATTTAGAAGGATCGACATTTTAAGTTATTGTTTATTAAACGGCGGATCTTATGTAATCTTGTGGTATCATGAAATTTCACTTTTATTCTATTTTTTTTTAAATATAATATCTAGCACTGTAAACATTTGTTACCATTCATAGAAAAAATATTCGAGTATTTAACCCAACCCGAACGTTTTCTTCTGTTAATCCAAATTGATATTAATTATACCAAATACCCAAACCAGTAATTACTGCCACCATTAACCGCCTGTAACACCAAGTACTTTAAAATTGTAAGACGATATGTATGTATGCGGTATTAACCTCTATTATAGGAAGGGGGGGAAATAAATTGTTGGAAATTTCCACATTTCAAATAAAATTGAATTCTCCTTTAGTATAAAATTTATGATCGGGTTTTCGGGACCAATATTGAACGTACCCGGTTACTGGGAAATCTGATAAGTAACTGGCAATCTATCGCTTTTGAAATTCGCTCATATCAAGATTCAGACGACGCGACGGCTTACATTTGACTGGGTGGAAAATAGAATAGAATTGAAAATAGGATTTTTCAGTAACATTTACATTTCTGTGATGTTTGGAAGAGGAACCAGACCTATAATATATATATGAAATCCTTTTTTTTTTATACAATTATTCGGGATAGACATAAAAATACACATTTTCCTTCCATTACCTTCCCCGTTAAATCCTTTTCCCTTCCCACCCTTTCCTTATTAAAAAGGGTGGGAAGAGAAATAGGACTAAAGTTACCAAGTTACCAGGCCTCCAGCACCTCAATTCTCGGAAGAAACGCAGAATACTTCCACTTCACGCCTGTGGTAGAGTCCGCAAATATGTTGTTGCAGACTCTACCACTGTTAAAATTGGGTATCAAATAAAATGTAGGTTAAGACGTTTAAGCAACGACCACGATAGAATAGTCTATAACTCAACTTTTACTACAGAGAAAAGAGCAACTGTTGGTATTAAAACACAATGCGTTCGCAGGTTTCCTGAATGCTTTAGGTCCCGAGGACTTGATGACACCTCGGGCCGATTATATACAGTCCTCTTAATTCATGGTTATAATCTAAGCATTAGTCCAAACGGATTTGTACTGGTAGCATAATATAAAAGTCCAGATGTTTTATTATTTATAAAATAAATTCTTTGTTAATCACCTCGATAAAGAAATATTATTTTGTTAATGTTAGCTGGGAGCAAGAGGAATGAAACAGTTACCGAGTCAAGCGCTGTATTTGAACTGACCTCCCAAATAATCCCGGTTTACAAATACGACGTCGCCGTGTGACGTCATTTTAATATAAACACTTACATACCAACAGTTACCTATAAAAAATAGAATCAAAATGTATCAAATTTTGAACAAAGATACAGACACTGTCTAAGCGAATGTAATAGTTCACATCATTTGGTTATTGTACGAAATATAGGAACCATTCTAACTCAAAAACTGTAATTCTTAATGAATTTTATGTCGTAAGTTATGCAGAAATTATATTTGTCTAGCAGTTAATAAGAATTATTACAGTTCATAGTATCTACAACCTATTAGTTGGAACTATAAATCACATTCTAATGGCTTCATATCAGACTAAAAAAATCTGCCCTAAATTTATGATCAAAGTTTAAGGTCGCTTATTGAGTAGTTTTGTTAGAATATTAGCGATTCGGCCCGACTTCACACGAGTAACAGAATATACAAAAACATTTCTTTCTGTCGCAATGATTCGCAGAAGATTACTTTTACGAGCATCGTTATATTTAAGGCAATGAACGCAAAACTTAATGGATTAAATACCTAAATCTTCATCATTGAAAACACAAACAAACTCGAAACCGTTCAGTAGCTTTTGGGTTTCGTGTTCAGATAGGCAGATGCGACGATGGGATTTTGTTTAATAACATGTAGCCATTGATATAAATTAGATTTCTCTTCCAACGTCAAAATAATAGCATAATAGCACACTGATCAGAAGCTCCGCCTTCTAGCTTAGAGACTCGGCATGAAGTTCAAAACGTAAATCGAAATTTTTATACGTTACAAATAGCAAAATATTACCAGTTTAAAATTTAAGGCTGAAAATATGAAATATAATTTTTGTTATAGCATAAAACAAATCAATATGTTGTTACCAATCTAAACCAAACAAATGAATTTAATTTTTACGAAACCAAATTTAGTATTTAATTTTTGTTTAACACGGTACACACAATGTATTTACAACCTAGAATAACATTACTAATGAAACATTTCACATTACGAAGCAAACACAATCCAATATCGTATCAAATACGGTTGTGAAATCAGAAACCATCGATATGTTTTATGTAAAGCACCCATTTTTTTTTTTTTCGGCAAAGTTGTGAAAAGCTTCGTTTATACGCTGAATATTTTACTTAAGTCAAAAGTCTTAGAACTCACTAGAGCCACGTAGCTGTTATGAAACATCGCTTGGAAATACAATTTTGTAACTATACAAAACTATAGTTTCAAAAATAAAAAAAAACTAATGTTTTAAAATGTGGCTGTATGTTGCTACATTCTCGTGGAAATGTTACAAGAAAGTAATATTAGTTCAATTCGCTACCATAATATGCAATAATAATATAAATATTTACGTTATAAATTTCACCATAATATCAAACTGACAGCAATATCCCTCTTGAGGGAAAAGCGGAAATTAGAAGCCGTACAGTAGAATCGCTCAAGAATACATAAATCTGCTATTCTTGGAAGATATGAACCTTTTCGGTCATAAACAATAAAAGTAATCCATTATTTCCACATACGCAACTATAAATATACTAGAGCTATAGATTATGTTGATATATTTACAAATGAGTTTCATAAATCGTTTACCAAATATACGCCATTTATATACGTTAATTATCTGTAATCATAGAGCAGTCAGTGGTGGTCATCACGCAATAGGACGCTAATAAAACATAGGTCAAGGTCGATCTCTACAAAATTCAAATGAATCGTAGGAAGCAAATGAGTATAAATAATATTGTAGGCAATACAGTGTAAAAAAACGTGTTTTCATTAGACAATAAGTATTACAATGAATAACAATGCACATACTTAGCAAGTGCACAACTTGAACTTTTAACTTGGTACTGTTGTTCTTATAGAATAAACTCGATCAGAGTAACAGTACATACAACATTAACGCATCATTTAGCAAGAAAGTTCTTATAAGAGGTGCTTGCTATATAACTCTAAGCTATAATCAAACTGCATATAACAATGACTAATAAATAAAAAGTAGTAATTCATTAAAAAAAAGACAATAAGGCCGACTTACCCGTGACATTAAGGGGAATAATACGAACGGAAAATTTGTCTAATCGTTTAGGCTCCAGGAAGTCACAATACAGCACATATTACAGTGCATATATACCACACAATACATACATATATATTATATACCTACGAAAAATATTATCCTCTTCGGATTCTTAGTCGGAAAATTATCTATATTATGTTTAAGAAACCTTTCAAAAGTAAAATTAAATAGAAGTAATTAATTGCCGAATTGGAATTTAATACTTTCCTTAAGTTGTAAGTAGTGATAAATTAAAGTTATTTAAATAAACATTACTCAAATAACTTTGGCATTTCACCAATTACGTATCCTTGGGCTTTTCGACTGAGTAATTGTTGCGGTACACCACTAAATCTAATTTTGAAGATCCAATATCGGACTCTG
Source organism: Papilio alexanor hazarajatica (assembly GCA_018246295.1). Classification (NCBI taxonomy): domain Eukaryota; kingdom Metazoa; phylum Arthropoda; class Insecta; order Lepidoptera; family Papilionidae; genus Papilio; species Papilio alexanor. The sequence continues at coordinate 9,190 of DWLR01006357.1, forward strand.
AAAGCCGCATATAATTGAAATCGGAACTTACACTACGTCGGAGAATTGCTTGACCACTTGGGTTACAACTGGTTTAACCTATCGTGAGGTTACAAATACCCTGGTTACAAAACGGATAATATCACTAATATCGTTACTTGTGACTAGTTTTTACAGCAGTAAGGGATACAGAGATAGAGGCACGGACCTCGCACACCTTTCTAAGCTTATACCGGCCAGATAAGTGACAGGCTATGGAAAGGCTATAAAACCGGCCAGACGTCGCGTCTCTTTGCATTTTCTACGTCTTAATGTTAAGCGATCGTTTGCCCCCTTATTCTATAAAAAAGAAGCTAAAAAGATGTGTCAGGTTCATGCCTAATTGTAATCTTAGCCTAGAGGGGTCCTCCTTACTGGGATGAGTGCTTATGTATCTATCTTATTAATGTCAAACTCTATAGTTATCTAAACATATTTATTAAGTGAAAAGTATTTTTTTTCACGTATATACATCCGTTGGGGACAAGGGTATAACAAGATACGAGGCCAGACATGTCAAAACTCCATAGAGGATAAAATTACGACATGACGTTAGAGTGGGTCATAAAGATCAAAACAGCGAGGCGCGAGGTGTCTCTGAATAGGTTTATTGACGTCAGGTACTACGGCTGCTTTATATGACACTCTCGTTTTATTCCGTCGCACGCGAGCAAGTGACACTGTCGGAGCTTTTAAAATAGATCTAAAGTAAATTTGTAAAGATCGATCGTAACGTTTCGTCTCCTTATGCGAACAAGGCGATCCATTTGCTTCACTATAGTAACACACTAAGTACAAACTTGCAGCAATTGGAGAAGGAATAATATGCGAACAATATCATAACGTACACTGCCGGCCAAAAGTTTGAGACCACTTTGTACACAGGTTATAATTTGCAAAATATTTTAAATCTGCGTAT
>DWLR01006358.1:0-10125 GCA_018246295.1 Papilio alexanor hazarajatica
TGTCTTGGGTGGGAATCGAACCCACGACCTGCGGCGCGACAGGCAAGTGTCTTTGCTATTGCGCCAACCGGTCAGTCTATTGCGATATAACATAGACAAAATAAGCAATGACGCCATTATTTTATGACATATCAATATTTGACGAGTATCTTATCTCAGTAATATATTTTATGTTATTATTGTGTAAAACTCATGCTTGTTGTGTTTTCAAGAGTAGTATACAATTTGTATATGTTAATATTTACATACTGAACACCTGCCGTTTCGACTGAGCAATGCGCGGATAGCATTCATTCATATATCTTGAAGGGGATAATGTCCTAACAGTCAGTACTATTCTGTCAGCCTCAGAATGCGGAAGTGGTGTGAATCAAGCAAGTCGATTATCATTCTACAATGTGCAATACTATTATAACATATAATTTACTCTTCTATAATATTCAATCAGCGCGCTCAGTAGCTATGAACATTCTATTCAAAAAAAAAAAAATCGAGATCTTAGTAACATTCTTTGCACGCACCACCAAGGTCAATTGTTGTTTACGATTTTGAATTAATTCAGAAATCGTTTGTCGGAACGGAAATTCGAATTCACTTCGCATCGGAACCTAACCTAACCCGCTTTACTTTGAGAGATCTGCGTGCGGTGTGTGCTCGAAAGAATACGAGTACTTGATCGCTGTTAAGAAAACGGAGGCTTATATTATTTGCATACTACACAAAGGATTTTGTGGAATATATAAAATGTATCCGATTGTGAAATTCAAAATAGTCATATAAATAAATAAATAAATAAATAAATAAATAAGGACACTTTTACAACTTATAATAACAAGGCAAATAAAATATTCATTAATAAATAGAAGAAGAAGTGACATAAATTAAAGTGAATGGGGAGATAGTTCACAAATAAATAATTAAATATGAAAGTTAGTAGATAACTATTAAAAAAACTTAGTTATATCTACTTAGTTTAGTAGAAGATGAAGAAATAAATACGAGTTGGTAAATAGAAGATTTTTTATTCATCATTTACATTTAAAAAGACACACTGATATTTAAGTAGTTTTAAAATATTCTTTTGTTATACAAAACATTGACGTAACAGTTGATATGACAACAACTTGAACTTTACTAAGAAAATATTATGAACGAATAATGTACCGTATATGTACATTATTCCTTCATAATATTTTTGTCTGTCATTATTTGAGATATCTTTATATTCTTTCTGTTGTGGCAGACTGTTTAAAATAAATTTTGCAACAATAAGCATAGAATATCTCAAATAATTATACCTATATAATATGCGTAAGACGTACAATTATCATGCGCACAGTCCACTGAATATTTATTACGGGTTCCGATACCTTTACTAATGTGTGAGAAAACTCTTTCACACGATCCGTCGTGTGCAATACCTATATCAAGAGCATTTTAAGCTCGACGAGCTCGTTTCTTATGAAACTAATGTAATATCAAATGACAATTTGACAATATGAATCTGAAAGCACCTTAAATTTTTGTATAATTTGTTAGTTTTCTTTCCTATTTCTTTGTGTATTGGAAGTATTTTCGAAACATCTTTTAATTTGTTTTGGTGGTATGCATGATTTTTAACTTCAATTGTATTGAAATCAAAATAATCTTATCGATTTTCAATTTGTATTAATTAAGAGATGAAATCCATAAAACTAGTTTAACTTTTAATGTTTATTATTCGCGTAAACATAAACAAAATCAATTGTATTGTTACATAAAACATTTACTTCAACAATTAACATCCATCTTTGTTATAGATGATGTTATAGTGAAATGGAATTATTACTATCGTTGCCCTACGATCGTTTTGACACGAAACAAATAACGACGTAGATAAATAAATTATAATGGATCTCACGTTAAGTCGTCGCTTTGTACATGTTTGGTTTTTAAATGAGTCTGGGAGTGCAGTACTCGATCTCATTACTTATTACTGCAGCTCTAAATTCTACGTACTGGGAATCAACAAGACTTTAATCGGTCTTGGCTTAATTTTGGTCACGTATTGAAAAAGTCGTAGTTTTAACGGTCGGCTATTCGGTAATGACTGATCGGTTGGCGCAGTGGTAAAATACTTGCCTCTCTCGCCGCAGGTCGTGGGTTCGATTCCCACCCAGGACAAACATTTGTGTGCCTGAACATGTCTGTCTTGTGTCTGGGTGTAATTATTTATATAAGTATGTATTTACAAAAAGAAAAGTATTAATATATGTAGTACATCAGTTATCTGGTTTCCATAGCACAAGCTCTGCTTATTTTGGGATCAGATGGCCGTGTGTGAATACAAAAATGGATGTTATATTCTAACTTCCCAGAGCTGTGCTCTGTGATCATATGTATTTTATGATTTTTATATTAGTCTGTGGAAAGTAAAATAGAAAGGTGAAAATATGAATTACTTTATAAAGCTTTTATCTTTATGATACCTCTCAACAACATGACCAACATGGCATAATCTTTTCTTCGTCCTTAACAAGATCTCGAAAGTAAAAATAGTTTTCGTAATATTCAAATTTGATAGAGAAAGTGTTATGAGTTGTTTGGATTGGATTAAATGCTTTTTTTATTACGTTCTGTACACCAACTTGATTTATTTATATTCAGATATTTTTCTACCACTTTTATCATTGTATACCTAATTCTCGAATACCAGTTTTTAATGTAGAATAAATAAATAAAATTTATTACGTGGATCGGAATTGGAGTTTTAATATTCTGTCGTTTATTTATGATTAATAAAATGGTTTAACAAATGTAACATTTTTACTAGCTTTCGCTGATATCGATTGAGTTATTTTAATATGTTTCTTACTATGGATAGAATTTGAGTAGTGTTTACTTAAAAAAAAAAATAGTTCTTCCTTACTATATCTCTCTTCTTTCTTACTATAAAATTTAAGACTAAGATTTTTGTACGAAATTTTAATTGTAAAAAAATATTTTTATGTTTAATGCAATTAACTGGCTCAAATTTAAGTATTAGCCTTTAATAAAGTTAAAACTATTTCTTGGTACAAGAAAAAAAATTGAAATTCGGAATTCTTACGACTTTTAGGCAGACGCGTTTATTTGATGATCTCTTCACTTTCTCCCATATACGCTTATATTGGCAAGTCATGGCTTAGCGTACGATAGCGCTTTGTTAAGAAACGAAAGAACATAGCAAGATTTAAAAATATTTTAGAGACTTTAGACCAGTGATGGGCAAAGTATGGCCCGCGGGCCAACTCCGGCGTGCGAAAGTATTTAATCCGGCCCGCCGACAGTCCATCGACGTGGATAGTATATGGCCCGCGATAATTAATTACTTTAACACATTTTTTATATAATTCTGGCCCTACTCTAGAATTTCTTAAGCCTTTTGTGACCCCCATTAAAAAAAAGTTTGCCCACCACTGCTTTAGACTATAACAACCATGAATTCGCTTTCCCAGTTTTTTATTTTTAATAAACTAGCGTAGTTCTACTGTAAAAGGTGTAGATACAGATTAGTTCATGCTGCTGTTGACTTTGCAGTAAGCTAAATTTATCTGATCTCAGATTTAGCTTGCTATATATGTCTCCTAGAGAATTATACAAGATTTTGGCTTTTAACTTCACCAAGTAATAGTTCAACGTTTTTTGTATATTCAAATCTTATACCCTATCGTCTAATTATTACACTACTATGCTGAAATTATCTGTGTGTGGTTTACGTAACATGCGAAGTAAAAGAATCTGGCGTTAGCCAAGCAGTTGAAATATGCGTTAACATGGTCTAATCTAGACGATTTGTATCATCTTGTTTATCGTCGAATTACTGTCGGCGCCATCTTGCTACGTATCTGAAAGTAAAAAATCCGACGACTCACTACTCTTGTGAATAGATGACGTTAGAGAGAGATGAATTAAATTAGACAAGTGCATGTGAGAGTAGGATGGGAAATGATTTTCGTTTTCTAAGTTGACGGCTATTGTATATTGAAGATTCAATACGAAAAAATGTGATGATTAACGACTCGTCAAAAATTTAGTTTTGTATTACTTTTTTTTAGTTTGCACTTTCTCAATGGAGAGTATGAGAAAGTGTTTGAATAAACCATGGAAGCGAAAAAAGAAAAGTACCAAAAATGAGAAAAAGATGTTATAAAAAATAGTATATTTCATATGCATTAGTCATAGATATCGATAACATGTGGTCTAATAACGGACAAATTTGTAAATGGATTAGCATTTTTATTTAAAATGGATACATATTCAAATGTTAATACGATCTTCACTTTCTAAGCAAATTTCATAACCAAAACGGTATTGTTAAATCAACCAATATTGTTTTTGACAAACAAATAAATTTTCTTATAGCATCATACTCACAGAGAGAGAGAGAGAGAGAGAGAGAGTACAAAGATGAGCAACTTCGCGATTAGTATGTTTGGCATGAAGCAAATATAGTTACACATATTTCAGTCCAAAGAAGCCTTGCGTAGGCGTCGTTTACCATCACGCTTTACTCCTATCGAACCGTGGCATATAAAGTTTAAGTTACTTCGATCTTTATTTCATTTGCAGGTTTTAATTTTACTAAACTTAACATCTTTATTCTTTCTGTCGGTTTGCTTTTTATGAACGCAATTAAAATATTTTGCATTCGCTGGAATTGAATAAATTACCATTTACATGTTGTGGATGTCTTATATTGTTTTGTTAATCAATTATTTAGACTTCTCGTCACTAATATTTGCTTTATACTACTTCTTGCATAAATACTCATAGTTGTATTCATCATTAAATTTTACTCTTTGCTGTGCCATATTTAACAAAAAACATCAATTGAATATGGTCTGTAATAGCCTCGTTAACGTGCCTTTGCCTTATATATATTATTTTAAAAAAAAATACTTTACATTCAAAAATCTTTTCATATATTGTATTATATATTAATTTTAACAAATTTCCTACCACTACGACATTCTTAACTGTTATTTCTAGTAAGGTAATAATTAAAAGGTTAATTTGAATAAATTCCGCATACATCGTATGTTTAGATGTCAGTTCTTAAAATAAACTCGGAATATTCATAGAAATTTATCCATTAGTTTTGCATAAGTCATGCATGCATAAAAATCCGCGACGTCGAATGCAATTATTTCCTTAAATGCAGCAGATGCATCCCTTTACGGGGCCGCTTTTGCATATAAATTGACCGTCCGTCTGAATGTCAGCCATCTTGAACGAAATTTTCTATTATATTCAAATTAGGGAGTGCACATTTGGCTTGGTTTTTTACGAGATGTGTTGGTAATTTATTTTGCAATACAAGTGAATGATTTTAGTGTGATATATCTTTTAATTTAAGTACATAATAAACAGATGAATGAAGTTACAGACACAACAAAAGTTTTTGGTCCAAATTTAAGTGACGGTGACGGTATGGAGAAGTTAGATAGAAGTGTGATTAATTCTTTAAGAAAACATGGTAATATATAAATACTATTAAAAATAATTATTACCAACTATAGTCAGCTCTTATACCTAATTATAACCAACTATAGTCAGCTCTTACACCTAATTATAACCAACTATAGTCAGCTCTTACACCTAATTATAACCAACTATAGTCAGCTCTTACACCTAATTATAACCAACTATAGTCAGCTCTTACACCATCTGAGTCTGATTTCACAGCTATCATGAAATTGATTTGATGAGATTTTTTTAAGCAGTGGACTCGATAAAATGGCTAAGTAAATCAAATTTATTCTAAATTCGTAAAACATTTTTAGGGTATTAGGGAGGGAAGAAGGTGGCAAACGACAGGCACGTCATCTGATATTAAGTGACCTCTACCCATAGGTAACAGCAACAAGCTAATGAATTGCAGAACTTTAATGGACAGAGGATGAGATAAACAGAAATAGAATATTTTTCCTATCCATATCCGCTATGTCAAATCCACTTCTCCTTCCCATCCTCATAAGAAAAGGGCAGGAAGGGTGAAGAGGACTAGAATTGGGACTCCGGCACCTCGATCATCACACGAAACGCAGAATACCTTAACTTCACGCCTGTCTTCTGTGAGGTCGTGGTATTTAACCGGTCGAGGCCCAATCGGCAACAGATGTTACTGTTGTGTGCTCTACCACTGTATTTATGTACATCCTTTCAATTGTGACCTCCTAGAGCCAAAACGGCTTGACCTATTTTGACGAGCGAAGCGTCTTCCCCGGAGTATCATAGTTGGGCTTTTTATTAAAGTAATTACTAGTTATTGATATTTATTTACACATAATACCTTTTTATAATATACATCTGTGACTTTAAGCGATGATATTTTTATCATACAAAGTATTGAATAAAAACGATTGTCACATTCCTCTTGCAAATTATTCCCAAGGAATTCCGTTAGCGATGAATCGCGTCGGATGCATATTGTTGGAATACCGGTGCGTGCTTCGCGATATATATGCATTACAATTTAAAACTATTGTTTCGAAAGTTATGTATGTATAAATTGTACAAGGACCCAGTAGACCTTGTCATGTATTTTTTTAGTCTTATATTTATATTGGCTTGCCAGCTCAGCGTCTTACAATAAGATAACGTTTCGTTTACGTCAAAAAATAAATATGTAAAATAATATATCCCAGACTCGAATTTCGGCGACAACACAAGTCTAATTGTAAATCTAAATGTCCCGGGAGCCACTCAGACACGTACAATTTCATTAAAATCGACTCAGCTGTTAATTAGGAGTTCAGTTTATCGTACATAATCAATTTATCAAATAATGTTTTCATCTTTTTTGTCCATTTATATTCAGTCACATCGCATTATTGAGTTGATAGTAAAACGTACCGGTTAGTAAAATGCAAACTGCCTTCAGCTCTCGATAGCTGTGGCTACTTTACGAGAAGATTGGCAAGATAGTAGACGGGTCGCAGCGACGTCGGCGATTCAACGATAACGATACTAATATTATAAATTTGAATGTACGTTTGTGTGTTCGTTACGTCTTCGCGCATTTGCAATCGATCATCATGAAATTTTGATCACATTCTCAATAGTACATAATAACATGTGAAAAACAAATGAATACTTTTTGTTCCAATAAATAGGAGTTTCAATTTCTTCCTGATAATTCCAACCAGGACTTAAGTATGATCAAATATATTTTAAATAGTATTTGATAAAAGTTTAAGGACATCACAAGAGCGACACTGCGGCTAAAATATACAACATGAACAGGGTATCTGTGCATGCGCTGTGATTGATGATTGCTTTTAAAGCGACATGGAAACATGTGTTAGTATGAGTATAATGTTATTTATTAGAAGAGAGCTAACAAGTTGTATATATTCTTTGTTTGTTATATCTAGTTAAATACCAGCCTTATTAGCTAAATAGCTTAGCTTATTAGCCTATCAGCTATTTAGCTTGTAACCTTCTAATAAATAACAGCAAAAGCTATTGTATTCCTGTATATTATTCTAGATTAAAACTTGCCTTTTTGGTTTTCACAAAGAATAACTATTTGCCAAACAATAGTGTGCTAATATAAATTGCACCAGTAGTGCATTTTAACTTATAGAGACCTTTAACCTTAGCCTTTCTATGCTATGTACGATGTGGATAACATTCGAACTTGCCATCTATCAAAACTGTCATTATATTTTTGCATTATGAATTTCTTCCTTAAACTTGTCATAAGATTATTAAAGTTGATTTAATCTCGACAATGATAGATTAACAATGTAATGTTCGTTTGAATAAACATTATATCGCAAACAGTCATGGATGAACTCATATATTTGCGGTCTAGGGACCACTTTATTCAATTACTCCGGCCCTCGATGAGTGTATTGCATTGTAGATTGGCTCGGGCACTCGATCATTGAGATCCATTACACGGTATAATATTGGTTGGGTGAAAGATTGTAATCATTGTTGGTCTACTGTTTTTTTTTTCACTTCGTACTACTCTATTCGAATTGAAATATCAAATGGCACGTTTTTATTTACATTGCTTATTTATACATTGTGACTTTTATGTTATGAATTTGTTTGTAATGTTAACAAAGTTCAAATGTGCAGAATAAAATAAACAAATCTTTATTAAAATGAATGTTTTAACATTTACTATACAAGTTATCGAGTAAAAATATTTTTCGTGAAAATATATGAAATTAAATGACATTTACGCAGTGTGTTAAAATCACGACACGTCACGGCAATGGATCAGAGTTGTTGTGAATATACTACATACATACATACACACATATATTGGGTCGAGACACCATATATGTATGTACTTAATTCACCGAGATACATAAAGTATAAAGGCTATTCTATAATAGGTAAATGTTGATTCTCATTTTCACTTGAACCTTGAACTTAAGTCTGTTAGACACTTCGATGCAAAGTTAACATCAAAATATAATAAAACTCAAGATAATCGTAAACATATTAAAATAAACTGTATCTTAAAATATTCATTCCTTGAAGCAGTCATCCGTATAAAGTTCTATAGGTACGTGCCAACATCTCCGGTAGCTGCGATACCGTTTTAACAACTGCGCGGTTCCGACGCTACGGTGGGCGCTAGTGATGGCCGTAAAACGCAATAAAACAAGCAAAATAAAAAACTTCAGAGGTATAAAACTTTCTCTTCTAATAACAGTTTTTTAAAGTATTTCCGGTAATATTTTGGGGAAATATGAAAAGGTATATTTGTAAGATACTGTTATGGTGTTTATACCTTAAATACAATCGCATGCCTTTTGAAGTCTGTTGGGACAAACTGCCAAAAAGATAAGTCTTAAATTTCGATTTAAGACTTATCTTTTTATCCTGGATTCGTCCAGGGCATGCAACTTAAAAACTATACAATTTATGCACTAGATTATTAGCGAATTCCAAAAAATTTCTTACATTAACAGAAAGGGAACATTTTTTTTAGTTTTTCTTGACTAATAAAATTTGAACAGTTTTAAAATAGTAGTATCATTTTCTTGTAGCTGTTGAAATAAAAAAAAACTACATCCAAGAAATTACGAGTAATATATACTAAATTAAATAATACTAAATTAAAGTAATTTATACTAAATTTGTCTTTTTGACAGTAAAACAAATAATGTAATTAACCAATTAAGGTTTGTTCTGTTGTATTACTGTCCTAATTCGATAATGATGCACATCCCTACAGCCGGTCTCATCTGGGAGTCTTAGCGGTTTGTTGGGACCAATTAGGGACAGAACATGACAGTGAGAATTCTGTAAACATGGCATTCGAACTTAGAAAAATGCGCCGGTATTTCTAGACAGTATTAAACAAAAGTACAAAAAGTAAAAAAAAAAACTTAAATTAATAATTTTGATGTATTTCTCAATATACTGATGTTGTTTGTATAAATAAAAATTATACGATTTTCCCAGTTAAGGTAAAAAGGAATGTAATTAGAACATAAAAGAAATATTTATGAACATAAATATACTAACGTCTTAATTTAACAATCTTAGTATGAGATAAATATTTGATAACTCTTTGTATGTTTGGATTCGAAAATAAGATCTTAAGAAAAACATTCTTTTTTTCACAGGTTATGCCTTGAATTGAATTAGATGATTGAGATAAAAGAACCCGCATTAAACCTAGATGCCAATTGTCTACTTTTGAATCAAGTCATGTCTAGACTAGTATCAATTATTAATGTGTAATGCTTACATAAAAATCTAAGAAAGGTTTTCTGCGTACTCGTGATATAAGGCTTGACTTCTAATTACTGCAATTACGTCACATTTAATCCAGTTCTTGACAGAGTAGAATAAATATAGAGGCACCATTTTCATGTGCTTATATATAGTTTGTGAAAGTCAAACATATTTTACCATGTTTTATTTAAATAATAGTAAAATGTTTTAAAAACGGAATTAAAGTAGAAAAATTTGAAGATATTTTTGTACAAATTATTTAGGTTTTTTTTTAAATTAAACTTTTGGTCATTATATTGAATAACAAAGTGAATACAAGATAATAATAATAATATTCTGGGACATTATTCACACACGGCCATCTGATCCCAAACTAAGCAGAGCTTGTACTATGGA
>DWLR01006359.1:0-10125 GCA_018246295.1 Papilio alexanor hazarajatica
TATATATATATATATATATATACAATTATCATTTTATACTTTGATATTTTATAATGGAAACCTATTGCCTTAATCAACTTAACTTAGCAACTAATTTTTTAAAGTAAAAAATCCGTTACTGTTATATATTTTACAATATTACATTCATCCATCTGGTACTCAGAATATTTAGATCGTATTGTAATAATACCAAACACGAAACATTATCCGTCATATATACATTAATGCTGGAGGTTATGTGTCATAAGTTGTCTAGCATAAGATAGGCAATTTCATTCTGTGTTTCATTATCAATCTGTAGGAACATTAACGGAATTACACAAATAAACATTTGCAGAATTTAACACGACCGCTGGCGCAGCTACCTCTCAATAAAAAGCGCGGAGCTTTTATGGACAAGGCAATAAAGGCGTAATTTGCTTGCATTGCGATGATCACAAATAGCGATTGTCCGTTGTATCGCATCAAGCCATCAATAACGTGGAAGTGACCGATCGAACAAACACGAACTGGCCAATGATAAAAACTGATGAGCAAATAGACAGACAGGACTTGTGTACTCAGCTAATGGATTCAATTGATATGAAAGCTTTTACACAATGAACGACGACGGCTCGTATCTGCCTGGATGTAACCGCGCTTTAATTATTTTGTGGCTTCATCCAAAAAACCGCTCTTTGTTTTCAATTAATTCATAAAATAATTGTAGCTTTAATTACTGTGAACAAATGATAAAATATGTAAATATAGCTTATTAGACCATAAATACAATTGAATTTAGAAGATTTATCAATCACCGACGATCTTACTGTTTGCGTTTCAAGAATATTCAAGTTTACTAAAATGTTTATTTGGACAAGGGATTAATAATGTTGAATTCAAAAAAAATAGCGTCGTAAATAACTTACCTGGTTTTATTTCATTAAAAAAATATAGTTTAGCGAATGTATGCCATCAAAGTCAAACTTTTGTCGCTCGAAAGTGTTAATTTTGTACATTAAATTTAAATATAATAATGTACTATCCATATAGACTGAATGACTGTGGAAATCGTTTTTAAATCGCGCAACAGAAGGAGTTAACGGAAAAAAAGCCTCAAGAAACAACTTTGTTTTATGTATAAATTAGATACACGATTCTTAATGTTAAAGTTATTGATTCCACGTGATTTTACTTACAATCATTACATGTAATATAGAGGCTAGCTTAATCCGATAAATAGATCGTATTCTGAGTAAACTCAACGCATATAATAACAGCTAAGCTGTCCATCACGGACCTCGAAACTCGCCCGCCGTAACTCTCCCCGTCTGCTCGCTCCCATCGAAACAACCGCTCCCGGCTAACGAGCCCCCGCGATGCGCGCGCGCAGATACTACCAACGATGCATTGTTGCCGCGCCGCGCCAGCTTTCGCGCCATTCTCCGACCTAGAGGTGCTGCGAATATCGATTATTTTAATCGATGTTTGTTTACCTCGATCCGGTAAAAAACATTGCTGCAATGTAAACTTGATACATCGCGTTAAATATACTTGGAAAACAACTCTTAGAATAATTTTTATTGCACTTAATATTAAAACACAGTTTTCTAGTATGGTGATTATATCTCAGGTCTAATAAGAAATTCAGTTACAGACTTTGCGCTTAGACGTTTATAGAACATTTTCTTATAATTTTACGGTATTTTATTTTAATTTATTTTTGCAAAAAAGACGAAATCTGCGAGCATAATTATACATCTTTGTAAGTGAACAATGGATAACGTGCCAAAGAGTTGTCGCGCGTTCGTTCGACTTAATCTAACGTCGCATAAAATGTGGTCTACGCACACCACTCGGCCGTGGAAGTAAGTAAACAATAAGTGGCATTAACGGCGGGATATTAAAATGCCATTGCTGCAATGTAGCGATATGCGAGACATCGGCCGTATTGTGTTACTTGTGCGTCGCTCCGGTTACAGCGCGCACGCGCACGCGACGCGACCACACGCACGCCATCTAGCGGGCGCACTTCCAATATCGAGTTGTGACTTACACCCGGCAAGGACCCTAATACGGTCAGACAGTTCGCCTCTACACGGAAACTAAATGGCAGACTAGTAAACTAAATAGCAATACAGCAAATCATGCATGTAACTATTTGTTATGTAGAAAATACAACGTTGACGCAATGATTATTTGTGTCACTGAACATTATGGATGAGAAACTTCAGCTATCCTCCTGTAGTAAGCACAATATGTATGTATGACTAATAAATCCACACGACTGTAATACTCCTATGATGTCACCAGTGATACAGGTTATTTATTTTAACTCCATTTGACGCATAACACCATAATTGTACCAATAACTTTTTAGTCATTTGGGTCAGTTTGTGTACGATGTAAGCAATATTTCTATTTTCTTCTATACTTTGACGTGTTCTTGTTATTACATAGTTATTTTGTTTAACCTAACTTGATATAGTGCTACAGTTACTATCACAATGATAGGTGTAATATGTACCTATGTTTTGGTCATTTTTTGAACAATTAATAGTAACATTATATAAACATATTTTTTGTAGTTCATTTTATCTGAGTATGATGATTATCTTAGACTAGGCAACATAACGGTCATTAATCATATCATAATCATAAGATACACTATCACATTCAGTCACTTAAGCTCCCATTAAATGTAGCTCCAGATGTCTTAAGCATAAATCTTTGACTAACACCGATTTCGAGGAGTTTTGTTTTTACAAATAATAATCAAACATTGTTCACAAGTTAGGCAATATTTATGTCTCTCTTTTTGTCAACGAAGGAGTTTTATTTCAATTATATTTAACCTGTTCTACAATTTAATGCTACTGGAAATTCTACCTACATCTATAAATTTCAGACGGAAGCTCAAATATGAATCCGCAACAAGCTAAGAAACCCCCCAAGGATCTAAGGATGTGATGTATCAAAGTAAAGCCATATTACATCTTCTTTGCGTTTTCTTAATATCAACCGTTGTGCTATTGCGATAGAATTTAATTTTCAATGTTGAGTCGTGTCGGGTACGTCATATGGATACTTTGATACTTGAGAAAGGGGTAAAGTGAGACAATCGTAAAGTTTAATAATAATTACATTCTCAAGTCTCCTCCCAGGTTGTGCACAATAATTAACCGCTCGGAATTACTTAGTCGAAATAATTTAATGTGACGCCCGCCGAATTATTCATAATGTGCAACCCGTCTTTATTAAATACGTACAAAGGTAATACTTTTATTGATACAATCTTTTGTATTATTTGAAGGCTGACTGTGATAGATAATTTTTTTGAATGACGGAAAACTGAATTGCTCAATGGTCAGTCTATTTTTGTATATAACGGTTAAGCTGGTCAATGGTCTAACTAATTCAATAATACGAATTCATCTACCACCAACATCACATCATTTTTTATATAACATATTGAAAGTTAAAGTAATAAACTCATCGGCTGTCATTTTCATTGTACTTTTGTTGATAAATTTTTATGAGAAATTATTGCATTCAGTCGTCAATTTTGTATATTTGTCATGTCAGTATGATGAGACTGTCGGTTACAATTATCGAACAGTAAGTTAATATGTTGCTATGATCGACGCATTAATTCAAAGTTTGATTTTATATAACAATATATTTTAAGAAAATATAGAATAATCTAACAAGAGATGTAATCAAAGTTTAAACACATCTTCTGTGGAAAAATTCCAGGTTCGATCATTATTTTTCGAGTATTATCTATATCAGTATTTAGATTGTAAACAGGCGACGCATGAGCGCTGTTTGCACAGATAATGAGGACATGAAACTTCTGAATGTTCTTAATATTTAAAACTGACATAAACCAAGGTTCAGAAGCTGTTATTTGCCGTCAATTTTATCTTGATCTCTGCGTACATACAATTGGTTGTACTCGCAGGCCTCAAGCGAGTAGTGGTGCGTTGTCTCTATG
This sequence comes from Papilio alexanor hazarajatica, assembly GCA_018246295.1. Classification (NCBI taxonomy): domain Eukaryota; kingdom Metazoa; phylum Arthropoda; class Insecta; order Lepidoptera; family Papilionidae; genus Papilio; species Papilio alexanor. The sequence goes on from DWLR01006359.1 coordinate 3,977, forward strand.
GGGTGGAATAGGAACCCTTGTACTAGTTGTAATTTACATACAGAATTAGAAGCCGGAATAACGCGGTTGCATATGTTTATGGTACAGGAGCGTGTTATAAACGTGCTCTTGTATTCATGGTGATAAAAATTCGAAAGCAACGTTATATTTGGGTTAAACCGGTTTTGTTATACAAAATTGTTTTTTAGACACACTTATTTAAAAGTCTAGTATATTGCAAAAATAATACGGCTTTTCATTTAATTAACAAAACGGGGTTAATCGTTATCTACTTCTTAAATCTCTTTGTTATTTGCTGATCAGTTTTACAAATATTGATTTTTCGTATTACAATAAAATGCTGAGCACTCCAACCTAAAAACTGTTAGGTAAATAATTGAAGTAGCTTTGAATTAATGATTTTAATGCTGTGTAGCATGAAAATACTGAAATGTTTCCAGGCGATATTAAACAATGCACCATTAAGCTCGAAGTAGCAATTCCTTTTTATTAAAACCTAATTTCTATTAACTCTAGAGGGACAGGGAGAAGAAATAATAAAAGTCATAGCGTGCAGCTGTCTTGAACTCCGCAACTAAGTAAGGATATAAATAATCTTTATATGCAGTAAAAATTTTAGCAACGCGCGCGTAGCATCGGGAACTTTGCAGAAAAATGAAAAATTACCGGTCAGGGAGCGGCGACCGCAAAGCATCGCGCAACCGACGACTAATGAAAGCTTAGAGCCATTCGCATAAATCTCCCTTACATTTTTAATACCGATATATCCAGCGAGGGGAGCATCCACCGCCGAGAAAAAACGTAGTCGAAAGAACAAAAACGTTCGCGGACTCTCGCGTTTATATCTTATTTAAATAACAGATGTTGTCTTATAAATGTGGATTTTTTTAATCGGTGCTTTACCAGGGACATAATGGTATCAGCCGATCTGCCGTCAGCTGCGGCCTGGACGCACGGGAGTTTATCGAGTTCGGTGGCTAATTTAAAAATCCCCTTCTCGAAGATTCTTCGCATTGCGCGCACGTCATCCGAACTCAGCAGCATATTACCTCTTTCTCTCTTGACTCGCATATATTCTTTATTCGCTTCGTTACCTAAGCTTATTCGTATCGCATCGAATCTCAAGGAGTCGTGTAGTCTCATTAAAATAATACAGGCTACTGGATAATCTTATCCGGTGTGTTTCGATCGGAGATTGGGTGCGCGTGCTTCGATAACACCGCGAGTTATTCAAGGCGGTGCACGCCCGATACACTTGTACTTTTTAATTCATTTTTCGACGACATCTTCATTATCTCTACTCGTACAGCGATACGCGCATGCATACTTATCACTGCAATCCAAAGGAAATACAAAAAAGCAACCTGCAGAAAATAAAATGTACACGGTACATGAAGTAAATTTACAAGTAATATTTTCGTGTCAAATAAGTATGTATAATAATAATACCGCAGTTCAGTTTGAATGCGTTTTATGAAGCGTATTTTATTTGCCAATAGATAAAACATTTTGAGACATTCGGGATAGAGACGAGATTGTGACAGTAACCGGATAAAAACGACTCTAAATTTTCCACATTATATGGGGAAGCAATTCTTATGATTATTAGCGCGGAATCCGCGGGAGTAATCCTCCGCAGCGACACTACCGTGTGACATAAGCCGGAAAATCTAATAACAATAAAATAAAATTGCCGACGGTTTGTAAATTTAAAAAGCACGGGGAGGGTAATTCGTTTTTCGCACAGTAACAAACATTATCGTTACTTTACATTTACCTTTTAATGGCATCGTGAATTTTGATAATATATTTACATCAGAATCGAACAAACTCATAATGTTAAATAATATATGAAGCGATAAAACTTAAATTACTGTAAATTTGTGCTAGGAGTAACAGAGTATTGGGTTTTTGGGTTTTCATTAATGGATTTAAACCCATCGTTTGTGAAATCCAACGGATATACAGAGAAAGTTTAAAATATAATTACCTACATAGGTCCATCATCAATCTTCTGCATGTGGCCAAGTTTCTGGTTTTTATGCTAGCACCATATTTATATTTGAATTCTTAATCTTATATTCAATCAACACGAAATCCGTTTTCCTAATCCTAATTGTGTTTTATCTTCAGCTCTGAGGCACTTAAATCAACAATATTCCTCAGTAATATTTCCTTATGGTATTACTATTAAAATTTCACCTTTATTCCGACTCGAGTCTTCCTGCATTTCATTCGCATTGAAAACGACGGAACACCCGCCGCAGGGAACTCTGAATGCTTACCTTTTGTTTCCCTTTTCAAAGACTCATTTGGGTTGGAAACACCTTAACGTTCCTTTAAATTATTTCAACAGTTTTGAGTCGTAAATTTCAAGGCAGACTTTAATTGTTATTTTAACTGCAAGCTCAACTTAGTCTCCTCGAAGGTGGGGTCCGAGGAAATATGTCTCAATTCGCCACCCTATGACTTATGTTTCATTGAAATTAAATTGCTTTTGTTGCTTCCGCAGATAGTGATATTAATAAACAAAATTTTAGTACGTTTCGTTTTTTGAAAAGTTAAATTATAGTTAATAATGTTCAGTCTCATATTTAAACGTTTTTTAATTTATAGAATATGTGAAAATATTTTTATGATATGTAACTTTGCAATTAAAAAAAATTGCAAATAAAATTGCTTTATTCTGATAACATTTTTAAATACTCTTCAAAGCTCGGTAAGGGAGTATAAATTTCAAATTTAAATAAAGTTGTTTCTTTTACTGAGTGCATGAAATTGAAGAGAAATACAATTTGTTGGGACCCTCCCGAACTTGGAAATCGTATTGACGCGTCTAAAAAAAAGAGACATTATATTCTTTTCAACCTTGAATGAAATCGAATGCACTTAGGCTATCGCATCTCTGAGAAACGCTTACAATACGAGTATAAGTTAATTATTTGGAACCATTAAATTGCGTAACCAAAATGGATCCTTTTGTTTATGGGTTCCGATCCTTTCAATAATCTATCAGCCGTTGCATCAGTTCTGTTTCGTTATAATAATAATTGTCCATAATTACATATTCCCTCGAACGGAGCATCGTTTTTATTGTTATTTTATTTATAAAGTAATAATTTTTCGTCGGGCGCAACTCTATTAGGTTTTTAAATTTGATTGATCTGATATAAAGATCGATTTAATGATTTACTGCTCTGCTCTTTCGATCCTCTTTTCTTTTTTTTTCGATAAACGATTTCATTGTATATCTCTGGAGCATATATTTCAATATAATGTTAAACGCGCATACATACATATAAGGACTTAAGACGTAATCAAAATAAAGATTATATCACAATATATGTTTTGCATTTATAACACAAAATATTAGATAAAATGTATTCCAGGTGAAGTCAACGACGATTCATCGATATCAGCCTGCAATATCGTCCGCTTTTTTATATTTTTCTCTTAAAAATTGCAACTAAAAGTCATTTTATCACACTGCAGTACTATTGAAAGAGGTTCAAAGCCACATTTCACGTTAATAATTTAATTAAGCACGTTTCTTTTTCATATTTATAAATTTTACACTTAAAAAGACAAAGGGTTTTAAAAATATGGATTCATTCGAAGCACCATCTTGACCTTTGCTTGAATTGTATTATACCGTTGCAAGACAATAACAGTGAATTAGATGATAACGTAACGTCTAAGTTTAGGGGAGTGAATGAGGCTTGTAAGTAGCACACGGACATGTAAACAATAAGAGGATAGATCGCTAAGTACGCGGGGACCACCGGGACCACCTTTTGTTAAGGCGCCTCACTCGCAAATCGCGAGATGCTCAGATACGCCGCATGCCGACACGGACCCTTAATGACCGTCCCTCGGCTCAAGTAATTTACGTCGCATGTGCGAAACCGCTTTTAACTAAAAGCCCTCTAAATTACACCGTACACTGGGATTGATTCTATATTAATCTCGAAGGCTAAGCAAATCGATTTTTAACCTAAATTTTAATACTGAATCTTGATATCTTTCTTTTTGCGCCCTTATATTAAACATCTCAAACAGTACAAGGTGAATGAACACACCTCTCGTCTTTATCCTTGATTTATCAAACTTATTTATTGATTACGTTTACCATGAAAGGTCTCTGCATCGAAACGGAGTAAGGCTCTGCCGTACGCAAAATATGCGAGTACTAGTATGTACACAAAACTCGAATCGAACCCAGTCAGATCGAGCGGAAACTTTTACAGCTTAACCGGATTAAGAAAAAGTAAAGACTTAAAGTGTTATCTTGAACTTTCCTACTCAACGCATGGGTTCTTGCGAGGGGACCTCAGATCAGGTATTTACCCTTAGGTTATTTTGAGTCTTGATTTTGTATGCATCTGGGATGTTTGTCAAAACGTATATTTCCTGACTTGCGACTATAAGTGTGAAGTTGAGCTTCTAATTTATTATTTCATTCCAGTTATAATACTCTCTAGAATATTTTCTTATACCATAATCATTGACGTCATCGACTAGAGGTGTCCCTATACCTCGTCTTTTATATCTTTTTTCATTAATTACTTTAATAAATACATTTTATTGAAGAATGTACAATATTCGACGTGTAAACATGTAAAAAAAGGTATGCAATTTTTTTCTCTCAATCAACAAAAGGAACGCGTTTCTTCTGAAATAAATTATAAAGATATAATGAGATATTTTCTTCATTTAATGCAATAACTTAATAATGTATGACTCATATAATCCGAGAAATGAAACAAAACAACAAACAGCACAATGGATAAGACAACGTTTCAATTTACAAGATCTGCGGTCGTGATAATCCGTCGGGAGCCCGCTTGCCCGCTCGTGTTGGCTTATTACGTGCCTTGGCCGGGCACAAGTTAACTTGTCTCCGTATTATCGCGCTGATTATTGTTAGTCGATATGCTACGAGGTTTGAACTAGGCATATGTTGTCGTCGTCTTTTATGCTATATAAAATCGTACTGCCTTCGCCGTGGCGGGGAACTTACAGCCATCTCGTCCACCCAATGCATTTTTTAAATTAAATCTGGTTCTCGTCGACATTTTTCCAAGACCTTGGCCTGTCAGTACACTGCTCAATATAGGCCTTCTCCAATGCCTTTTACTGCACATCTACTGTTTTTCGCAACCAATAAGTTATTGGATTATCTGGAAGGACATCTAATTTTTTTAATTAGAGTAAACATTTAAATGTTAAATACCCGCTATATTTTCATTATAACGCATTGAATCATTGTATAATTGTAAATGAGCATACAAAACATTGTCGTTTTAATCGAACATAACGATTGTGGTTTGTTGTAATTACAAAACATAAACTATGCATATTTCCATTGGATTATATTTCGAAATGGCAATTTTAATTACATCCCTGCCACAATAACTGCGAGCAACAAATCTCATTCAATGGAACACGATAGTTGCGGGCCCGTAATGTTGTTGGAGACTAAACTCATATGTGTGTGAATCGATTATATGTTATAAGTAAGAATTTATATTGTAAATGCCAATATCTCTTCCAGTAAATGTATTTAAGATAACATTTTTTTAACATTTTTAAATGTTTAACAGTGCTGTTGTCGCCGTTTATTCTATTTAAGCGCTATAACTATTTAAGTTTTCTTAGAAAGTTCCAAGGAAGAATTTCGAAGGTTAATAACTTAATTTATACCTACCAAGATATATTTCTATTAATCTTTGTATGTACATATTTGAATAATCATTTCTGTTATTTAAACGGCTAAAACTAATAAATATTTTTTATTTGTATGAAATTCTTTTGACAAATTCACGAGTAATTTAAAATTCATCAAGCCGGTTCTTAAGAAAATCAATATTGAATTGATTTTCTTCTATGTTGTGAAAAACTTTAAATTGAATTAGTTTATATTCACTTTGCAATTCTCCTACAGTTCTGATGTCATACTTTATAAAAGTTTCACATCTTGTTAGTGTTCATGAAGCTGTATTTATTCATATTTACAAGCATTTGCGAAATGCATTTTGCCGTTGTTATAATGAAAAAATAACATTTTATTCAATTTCCTTAGGATTTATAGAGTTTAAAGTAAGTAAACCCCAACTCAATCGATTATATATATATATATATATATATAT
>DWLR01006360.1:0-10124 GCA_018246295.1 Papilio alexanor hazarajatica
TTTTTTTTCTTTAAATGAATTTAATTGCGGTGTTAATGTCAACACAACGGAACATCTATCATTCTTATTAGAAACATATTTTGCTACTAATTGAAATTATGCCATAAAATATTATTTGAAAACTATTTAGGAATGAAATAATAATTTTTATAACAGATAATGTCGTCTCGATATATTAGATTATATATATATAAATTTTAGAAATTAGTTGTTTTTACTATTCCAATTAGCAATTAGTTGTCATCATTCCCTTTGTTTTTATATTTATGTATTTAATCAATTACATTTATATTTAAAAAAATTGTGTAAAATGTAAAATTTTAAATGACGTCTGTAAACGTTTATATTTTTGAACTTTCTTATTAAAACGAGACTTACGAAGGAATTTTTTAAATTCCATGATTTTCAATAAAATTTTAAATGATTCTTTTTTTAAACAATGACTACGTAGTACGTAGTAAAAACTCTCAGAAGTACTCACCTAAATAATAAAACAGATTACTTGATCAAGAATAACAAAAGTGTTAATCTGTTGACGTCACGGTAAGTCATCCCCATTATTAAAAATACATTTAATTGTTTCTTAGGGTTTTATGCAATAGAAACCCGCGTAGCAGTTCACAATGTATATCTTATCACAGCCTGACGTCAGTAATCACAAAAACGATATATTATATATTTGTATTATATAACATTTAAAATGATAAAACTGTTTTCTTACACTTGACTACAGTTCCACCTGGTGTTAAGTGGCTATGTCATCAAACGGTACGCAATAGTTTAGCACTACCCATTTACCCATGTTACTCATTCTCTCTGTTTTTAATCTAAATAAACAATATTGATTCATAATATTTGGTGCATAATGTAATTAATATATCAGGATTCAAATTATTTAATGATCTCAGGGCCTAGGCAGAAACTACAATTTTTATTCACCATGTACATATTCAAACACTTTTCTAAGGATTCTACGAATTCCACGCAAGCCGAGTATAAATACATTAAATGAAGAATTTAACATACTCGTACATATACGAACACATGCGTGTCGTTTATCTTATTTACATAAATAGCTACTGAGTTACGTATTTCGACATATTAATTAATGTGTTATAATTTATACCTTAATATATTAAATTATAGTAAATCTGAATGTAAGTTAATGGATTTAACGTTTTATGGGCAGGAAATGTTTACCTCTTCGAAATGCTTACAACATCGTAGCTACTTCGATAAATATTTTATATAATTAATCAGAATTTCGATATAGTAAGTAATAATATTTCAAGTGAATCAACAAATGTCACACTCGTATAGTTGGGTTAATACAAATACTTAGACCCGTCACTTAAATATGTGAGCAATTTGCAGACACATTTCTGTTGGTTTCGACATATTCTTATTTGGTCTTCATTAAATTTCTTTAAAAGCTCCCTATTGTCCTTCACTGACTATAAAACTCCATTATAGTGACTAAATAATTTTTTCGCCTCTCTTCCTTCACCATTTCTACAATACTGTTAAAATAACTTCAATAATCATATATAAAATGTGAAACAATGTATAAAGTTAACATTAATCTACCTTGAGGATATTAAAATAATTGTCCGTGCATCCTTGCAGTGATCGAAGGAAATGATTTATCAACGCGCCGTACGTGATTTGCGAGCGCTGCACCGCGCCGCGCCGGCCTGGCCGCGGTATAGACGATTTAATCGCAGGAAGCGACACAGGCGTACTATGATAAATCTGCAACGGAACTTATCTATCCAACAGCCAGCTGCCGCCCATGATTCATAGTTTTGCGATGCTCATTCCGCTTAGAATTTGCAAACCAAACGCCGACGGCGCACGGAAAGTCGAAACAATTATGCAAGCCACGTCTCTATTGTGTGCCGTGCTATAATCATAAAATCGCTGCATAACATATTTCTATGAACTATTTAGTTGTGCATACTTGAAGAGCTATTCGATATTCAAAAGAGTTATATACATATTGTTGAAGTATAATTGTGGAACGAGTATTATCGTTCCAGCTAGTGGTCATCAATAAAGCTTTATAAACAATCCAGTTGATTATTCTAAGTCGCGGCACGTCAAAGCTCCTATTCGTAGGAGTTCTCAGTAAAAACCAGTCGCTGAGCGCGCGCCAGCTCGCGTGCTGAGCGCGAGCCGCCCCGCGCCCGTCGCACGCGCCATCCCAACCCAGTATAAAAGCTCGACGCCCTTCCTGATTCGATCATTCCTAACGGCCGCTTCGTGTGTGCATGTTGTTCTCTTCTTGTAAATACGTAGTCGTAATTCGTTGCACTTAGTTTACTATTGTAAAGTTAGATTTAAACATGTGTCTCGCTAAGGATGGATCACCTTCCCCGCAAAAGGAAGCCGTGTCGCCTCGTTCACCTTGGAAGAAGCTTTTAAACCGTCAGGTAAATTGAATATTTTTCATAATCCTTAATTTACAGTATGTTTCTTAGAAAATTTAAGGTTGTTAACTTACAACAGATTTTCGTCGACTATTTACGTGTCTAAGCGATTGTAAAATTACCTTTGTTTTTGTTGTTATTTGCAGAGCTCAAAGGCTAAATTACCACGGAAGGTAACTATATCGACGCGAGTTAATCTTAATAAGTGCTGGTCGAAGCTTGGTGAGCTGATCTCCAACGCGTCGCCGCGCGCTGACCTGCCATCACAAAAGACTGCATATCCCGAAGAACCTCTGCTAGTGCCGTTCTCCAAATACTTCTACCCTATTGGCCCGGTCAAACCGGTGGCTGTCGAAGACAGCGATAACGCGGAAAACCAGAACATTCTCAACAGCAACCGATTCGAGTTGATCTCCGAAGCTTTGGAAATCAACGACAACATGGCCAACGAAGTGCGTGAAATCTGCTACTCGGCCACCAATAGCAACTGTTTCGTATGTAAATTCTGCTACTGATGTATCTCTATCCCTTAGAATTAATTCCATTTCCCGCTCTTCCGAATCCTTTCATCCCGTTCGAAGCTTTAATTTTTCGGTACTATTAATACAGTGAAAAACAAAATCATGTCTTCCAATGTTTAGATTAAGTGTGTGCTCTTTTCGCAGAGTACATCGATCGTGTCTTCCATTAGACTTAGAATCGTCACGAAATAACCGGCCAGTTTTGACAGCTGTCAATGTCAACTTTTAAAACAACTAATTCGAAAATCTGATTAACCGAATGTCGCGATATCTTTTGTAATTAATAGAACTTTGTGACCATTTAAATCATTTCCATGTAATTAATATGTTATACTCTGCCGTTTTTACTGTCATAAAACTCATCTTTCTCATTTGTCAAAACCAGCCAGTTATATCGTGACGAGTATAATGAGTGCAACATCTTGCTTCCCGTTGTCTATATTGTGATTATTATCGATTATTGATTATCTGTGATCCTTAGTTGTATTAGCAACTCGGAAGCATGTTGTAGCATCATCGATTTGCTTAAATTAATTGTTCGATTTAATGTAACAGTGTAAATTGACAGCATGTTTTGGTAGACAGCTTTAAAGCACAATTGCACTGTATTTATCAACGCACTAATAACCGGTTAGCTCTTGCATTTCAATCCCTATGTAGCCGATATTTGTTTATCTTATGACAACGTCTTCCATTAGTTTGTAAGAAATCATCTGTGATTTAAAAAATCCACGCGAATGAAAGCTTTAATTAGTTATAAGAGAGTATTAACAATTGAATTGTTTATATGCAAATTATAGAGAATATATTACAATATAAGTGCTTATTGATTATGGATGTTCATCTTACTAGAAATTTAGAATTGAAAATGTACTATACTAGGCTTAGGTTTTTTTTTTTATTGTAGATTTTTAATCCATTCAGGTACATCCACAGTGACAATAACAATAACACATATTAATGTTAGTAAACATCTTCACGAAAGCTGTAATAGTTTTTAAGGTTAGGTTTAGCTAATTAAGATTTTTTATTCTATTGAAATTTGTGTTGCGTAGAAATAGGCCGAGCGTGCCAATCTTAATTTTTAGAATTAGTTATCTTGTTACTTCTTCCTTTTTTGCATGCGACTTTTTAAACCTTGGTGTTTGCATTAGAATTAGATATCGACTAAGTTTGTTTTAAGGATTCTTCCAATGTGTCAATTTTGAGATTTGTATACTTTACATTAGTTCTTAGATTTAGTTAGCAGCATAAGCCATTTCTGTAGACTGATAATGTTAAGAATTTTCAAGACTTTCGTTTGATCTCTGAATCTTAATAAAGTTTTATAATAAATATTTTGTTCGTTTTATTTCCATGATAGTTTTTTTAAACATAAACATTTAGGTAAAAGTAGCACTTTATACAATCCATTGACACAATACAGCCAGAATGTCTAATCTGACATTTCAGACCAAACATCAACAAATGTCAGAATATTAGTATTCACCATTTTGAAAACGAGCGCTTCAAGTCATTAAAAATTAGCGTATGAAAAATGTCAAACAATTTACAAGTTGTTTTAAAACAAATTACCGGAGTTGGAGTTGATTGAAGTTACAACAAGCTGACCATGCACGAATCAACTGGGGATAGGTTCATCCCCTTTTCCAGCCTGTCAACGTCCATTCGGCTAACAACAATTACTTATATATAATCAGGACATATCTAACCGATTAAGCCGACATAATATAATAATCAGAACTTGTAAGAACCAACGGGGGATGAACACATGAACAATAGGGTCACCGTCATACCTACGCACCATTAGAACGAAAACGGGGTTACTCAAAAAAGAAACTTTTTGGAAAACATCAAAATAAATTTTAAAATGTAAACACATCCACAAGTAACAAGTTGCACAATACCTAAAATTACTGCAATTTATAATCTCCGAGTTATAAAGAGCCACAACAATAGAATCTGACGACAAATATCTGTATTAAAATCATTATTTATTATAATAGTAATTGCTCATTAAATATGACAATTAAAAATAATTACAAATCATCAATTCAACAAAATATGATTATGATCTCTGTGCCAATATTAGTCCGAGATCATTTATGTCAAATGTATCAAATAGCCATAAACAAACAAGTCAATTGATTTCATATGACTTCGAAATTTTACTGACAAACTAGGTGATGTCAGTAACTAACCGCACCCTTTAAGCAGACTTCAATAATAATACAGAAACTGACGTTTAGGTAAGATAGCCTAAAAAGTCTTAAAATATCCCGCTAGTACCCCTATCTAACCTACCTATAAATAGCTTGCTCTATATATTGATAACATAGGCTTCTTCTGGAACAATTGAATAACTGAAATTATACTTACCAGAAAAAAAACAGGTGCCTATCTTTAAAATAACCTTTAAAACTAAGCACAACGTGAGAATTTAAATATAGTGACGTGCTAGAACTGCACTACACATAAAGGAAAAATATATTTAAAAATTATTTTACATTATCCATTACGTTATACTTTCCACCGCCCACCGATTTTTATTTAGCACCCTCCAATATTATTTGTAACTTTAATCACCAACTCAAACAGCCTCCGCGCTCCCTGAGGGGCAGTACCACCCACTTTGAAAAACTATGTGTTCCATGAAAGTGCCTACGTTTGATTCCCGATTGAGATAAAACAACTTATGTGACTATTATAAAAAAAAACAATACAAGTGTTTGTCTAGTCTTATGTATAGACCTAATAAGCTCATAATGACTCTACGCCGCATTATAATAAGATAGAGCTTTTATAAAAAGAAATTAAAACAAGTCCAGTCAAGTTACATTGTTAAAGTTAAGTGGATAACTGAATCGTACAAGAAAGGTTATCCGATCACTTATCTCTTATCGTTCCTGTATAATGCAATTATATGACCACCAACATCATGGCATTGTATGTTGCACGACGTCGTAATGAAATACAGTGGAGCCACTTTAACCAGAACCCCGTTAACATCCTGTCTAAGACAAATAAATTTATTACTCCTTTTCGTTGAAGTACAAAAAACCCTATAAGTCGAATTATTTGGACGCTATAACTCGAACTGAATATGATTTCCCTGAGATGTACTATTTTACATAGATTAGATTACATTATAGATTACATATCACGCTCTGTAACTTTAACTACAAATCTAGCGTACTCTATACCTCGAAGAAGCAATAAACTTTGCATCTCTATTAATAAAAAGACAGTCCTTAAGACTCTTTATCGAAGTAATAAAATTTGAATTGTTCAATCGTTTGACAAAGGACAAAGAATGTTTAAATTCTTTGATTTAAAAGAAAATTACAGATTAGTTTCAATATGTACATACATTTTTTTCATAAAATTGTAAATAACTATATTTAAGTCGTTTTTTTATTTTCTCATGACTATAACTTGAGGTAACATACAAAGAACATAAACCTGTATGTGTCGAAAGGGACAGTTTAAGAACTTATCTTGAAGTCCTCGATTAGTAGAAGATTCGTTAAATCGAATATTTGTAACATTTCTCTTGAAGATTCAGTTAAAGAGGCTCCACTGTAACTGTTTTAGAAAATAACAGAATAGAGCGCCTGAGTAACATAGAAATGGAGATACTGAAAGATAAATCTTCGCTGTGTTCTTTTTTTTATTGAAATAAAACTATTTTAACGGATTTCATCGAGTTTAACGTTTTTATTTGCGACGTTTCGAGTACTTTACAGCACTCATGGTCACTGCTAAGGTGTTTGACGTCTCGATGTGAATTTTTCCATGTTATAATTTTTTTACATAACTTATTGGAAAATAAGGGATAAAATAGGGAAAGAAACATTGATGTATTTTCAAAATATGGATATGAAAATGTACATTTATCTTTTTATAATTATATGTTTAAGTTTGGTATAAAACGTTCTATACGATACATTATTAATATTTTCTTATTAAATATAATAAAAATACCGTTATCTATGCTACGGCCGGACGGCGACGGAGCGGTTGGCGCGGTCGGTAAGATGCTTGCCTTTCACGCCGCAGGTCGTGGGTTCGTGGGGTCGTGGGTGGGACCCACGACAAACATTCGTGTGCATGAACATGTCTTCTTGTTTTGAGTCTGGATGTAAAGACCACCGGAGGACGGGCAACAGCGCCCTATTCTTTGTACGGTGGAATATACTGCGATCGCCAACCCGCCTGCCAAGCGTGGCGATTATGGCACATTTCCGCCCAATGATGCAATCAATGTTGGAGACATATCCAGCAGTGGACGATCATAGGCTGAGATGTTGGTGTTGGTATCGATACTATATCTAAATCTTTTTATCAGTTAAGCTTTTAGTATAGTTTATACTAAAAAGAGTGACAAAAATGTATATTTATTCATTGACATTGTTATGTAATAGAATAAGTAGAACATAAATTATAGTCGTATTATAAACCAATTTGCCTTATCTTAAACATCGTTTCACATCTATTTGAATAGTAATTGATCATAAAAATTCATGGCTAAAACGTGTCAGTGAATTAAAATGAAATGCACAAATTGTAACTTTTAAATTAACATCGCTAAGCGGGAGTTAATAAATTTCTTAGTTGTTAATTTAATAACTTGTATGTGTCGAAAGTTTGATTATTTTTGATTGATAAAGATATCGGTTAATAATTGTTGCTTACGTAACAAAGGGTGTAAATAAGGGATCAACATTTTAGTGGAGAACGTACATGTATGTATATTTAAGAAAATATGTAACCATTATTCCAATGAAACCAGAGTTCACATTGCCGAATCATTCACAAGAAACATCTTTTTATCTCTCTCTCCCTCTCTCTCTCTCGTAAAAAAAATGATTTCACAACAAATTGTATGTGAATGTTTCGGCAGTGTCGAACTCTGTGGTAAATGAAAATTTACTCTTCGATTTTTGTGATTCTCGATCAGTCAGTCGGTTGGAAACCTAACTTACGGTTATCCTCGGACGCTGAGACATGTTTTATAGAGAGCAAAAAACACCAAAATTTAAGCTAGTTTAGAGTATTACAAGAAATGATGGCAATAAAATCAATAACGAGCAGCTGTGACGGAAGGTAAGTCAACATCAATGTAACGCGTCGCGTGGCGTGAAATCGCTCGCGAAAACGAAAAGCCGTCGCGAACCGTTGAATGCCGAAATGCGAAGAAATCAAAAGACATGTGTTTGTAATGCTGACACCCGTTCAGCGTATCAAATCGTCGAAGAAAGCCCGTACAAATCCCTAAGAAATAACCGAAAAACCGAAATTTTTCTGCGATTCGTCACACCGGCACCGATTTCACGGTGCCCTATTACCGCATCGTACGATAGAGCGACGTGGAGCTAGCTGGCCATAGCCGGCTTGGTTATGTTCTTTTGTCCTGTCGCATATCGCGGGATCGGAACGAATCAGCCTTAGAAATATCGTGCGATTTATCATTCTTAAACGTTCGCCCGCGCGGAGCATTATCCCAGTTAAATGGACGTCCAGAGAACTTTTGTCAAATGTCACGTATCCAGACCATTTTATGACACGTAGGAATTGATATTCCGTATTGTGGGATACTGCATAAGATACCTTTAATGGCGGTGTCCAATAAATAACGTTTGTAGCTTGTAGATTTTTAAATTGGGACATACATTTATAAATAGATAACTATGTATTCCTCCCCGGTATCGACTGGAAGAAATTTGAGATCAATTCAAGTTGATAAGTTATACAATGAATTTTATAAAAAAAATCTTACAACACGATTATCAAATTTAACCTCATTCGTATTTTTAAACTTAATTCTAAGGTTCCCTGCTGTCCGCTTTTTTTCATTTACTTTTCAGTTTACCTTTTTTCGACAAAGCGTGCTTTGCCAATTTAGAATATAAAAACTAAAAAAAGTCAAAACCATTGGAATTTTTTACATAATTCATTAACATTAAAAAACCTTTAAACAAGGTACCAACCAAACTTTTACTGATTGCTGTTGACCAAATGGATTATACGATAAATGCTTTCAAAAGTTACAACAAACCACTTAAGTACCGCAACAAGAAAAACGCGAAGTTACGTGTCCATAGAGAGGAAAATTATAAGTGTAATATGCCGAAAGTTATACCGAGCGAGATAATTATGGATAATTTATTGCATTACGACACTGTACCACGACACTATCTTCAATAATAATTTCACAAGCCCCTGTCACGAGTTATTGAATACTTCCGTTCAACGAACGACATTTAGTGTTATTTAATTAAAACGAGAAACATCTACAGTGATTTTATCAAATACATACTACAGAGTTTTTTTTTTTTTGTAGAAAGTGATAAAAGAGACTTGATGCTCTGCATTAAGATGGAGAACAAAAGATAAATTAATGATGAAGCCATAACAGAATGAAGATGTATATTTCTGATCCAGGCTGGTTTTCATGTTATAGTAGTATTTTTCGGTTGAGCCTATACATGTAAATGTAAAAGCTTATAAAATTACTTTTTCTACTATAATAACTTAATGTTAACATTTTAAAATATTGCAAGTCTATTTAATTTGAGCGTTGGATCATAAAAACTATAACATACCACAAACAATGCGAACAAACAATTCAAATCAAAACCATCGGCTTACTTAAACATCGTATCGCTTCGTATCGCTTTGTAATCCAAGGACCTGTGAAAATAAACGCCCGCCTTGTTAAAATTCACAGCAAAAGTCTTTTATGCCAGCCTGTGAGCGCGTAAAACAAACAAGTCTTCCGTGAAATTTGGCTCTATTATATGCAGTCTAACTTATGATAAGTAACACCATGATTTGTGAGCATTGCGCAATCAAAACAAACCCTTATCTGCTTGAAATAAAAACCTTTATCGCTTATTCTCATTTTACAAAAACAGCTAATATTTATCCATGTACTCTCTCCACGGAACTGTCAATAGTGAACTTTCTTTAAAAGCATCGCATTTAATTAATGCGTCAATCGCAATTTAATGGCGGTAACCACCACCACCACCGCCTCAGCCTATGATCGTCCACTGCTGGACTTAGGCCTCCCCCATTGATCGCATCATTGGGGCGAAATGTGCCATAATCGCCACGCTTGGCAGGCGGGTTGGCGATCGCAGTATGTTCCACCGTACTAAGAAAAGGACGC